>JAIPMN010000405.1:2850-32334 GCA_020650975.1 Apostichopus californicus
CCCCCCCCCCCCCGTAGTTGATTTATGAATTCACTGTGATAATACTGCAACTGTTTTGCTTGTATCATTCAATTTGAAGGTCAGATCAAAAAGCAATTTGTTTTTATTACTAGAAAAATATTATTTTCCCTCTGTGGATAAAGTATATCATCTACATTTTATAAAGAATTGCAGAAGACATTGTCAGTGCTATTCCTTATGACGATGAAATCGCCAGGCACCTTTATAAAACCTTGATTAACTAAATGTGGTTCCCGCACACTGACGTCACCAATGTACCTATTAGATAGGCTTCTAGCTATTGATACGTGACATGATCTTCAAGCACTATTTACTATTTTTGGGGACCAGTCTTTAAGGGTTCCCAATGGTCCAGATGCAGCAGACCGTTCTGAGCAGAAATCTGTTTCTGTGTATTTATTGCCCCCGGGGCCACCCTACCCCCTGTAAGCACCTGCACTCATACTGATACTCATACCAGATACTGGTAATTCAGTCAGCTGGAACTTCCGGATGGGTGAAAAATTCACTCTATGTCCCCCTACCCCTGGTTATGCCACTCCCCTGGTTATGCCACTCCCCTGGTAACCCCACTCCCCTGGTTACGCCACTCCCCTGGTTACGCCACTCCCCTGGTTACGCGAATCCCCTGGTTACGCCACTCCCCTGCTTACACCACTCACCTGGAAAAGATATGGGTTTTTAAAGGTGGTATAGATTGCTGTTACTCCGGCACATACAAGGAAAAGCAAGGCAATCAGTCCTTTGTTATGATGGTCTCTCTTGGAATGACATTCGAATCTAACAGTGGAAAAATTTAAAACACACAAAAACAAAGAGTGAAACATTAATAACATGGGACAAATTTAAGGCCAACATTTTTGAGAGAGGAAATGAAGTAAAATTTCAGATGTTACTTTAAGTATCAACAATGGCAGTGGTGGGTGCTACGTGGGGCATGAGGGGGAAATTCCCCCCAGATTTTCCCCTTGCTACCCTCCTTACCCCTGTTTCCCCCGATCAGATCTGCTACTTATCCAAAATATATAGAACCATAGGCTAATATGGTAGTTTGTATTAGAATCACCTTGCAATGCATTGCATTAATGTGAAAAATTGTCAATTGATAGCACCATTTTGCATCTAAGTAACTTTACTTGTAGAAAAAATCCCAAAGGGGAGAGGAAGCCCCTCTCCCATATCAGCATTATATTTTTGGCCCCCCCAAAACAAAATATGCCTTTCCCCTAGTTGGCCCCCCTCCCCCAAATTATCTTCAATAGGGAAGAAAAATGTAATGCAGGTGTGACAAAATTAATTAATCAATCCTAGAGCCTGTCGTCAGCAAAACGGCCGTAAAAATTATTGAATTCTGAGTTGGTTTGTCTCTCTTTCTTAATTAATAATAAACAAGTTAAGGCATCACAGACACACACACACGCAGACACACAATCACCCACATAGATTTCCTTTACCTCCAGCAAGGATTTCAAAGTTAAGGAGTTAGTGAGGGAACACTTTTTTTTTGTCAATATAAACAGAGACCAAACAGTGGAAACAGGAAAATCGGTACGACCGACTGAGCTGTTTGAACGACTCCCGGAACGACATTTCTCTCAGATACGCATTGACTTACATGCAGTAGAGAAATAGACAGGACCCCCAGATCATCGGAAGTTCATCTAGGAGCTACGGAGGAAAGGAAAAAATCATTGATGAATAAAGGCTTATGTAATTGTGGAAGACAAGAAGACCAAAAATAAACAGAAATTTTGTGTTTGGTTCATTTCTATCCAAACAACGACCTGCGTAAGATGTTTAGTCGCTGACAGCCTGTGTTTCTAAGTACATTATAGCCAGCACTATAGAGAACAAGGCTTTGTGTTGTGGTAAATGTTTTGTTTTACATTTTGACATGTATCACTCAGAATACTCTGAAATGAAACCTTGTATTAAATCTAATCTACAGACTGACGTTGAGAAATCATTTGTTTTCATATTTTATGTCAGCCACTGTCGCATTCTCAGGTTTGATTCTAAGGCAACCGAGTGTACAGTAGATCGTGTCTACAGCAGAATAGTGTGGCCAGAAGAAAAATCTCTGAATGAGAAGGAAATGTGTTCTGTTCACATTATACTTGGTTCCCCCATCGTGTCAAGAGCGAACCAATCAGTAAAGCGATGAGTAACTTGAGACTTAACAATGATCTACTTAATTTCCATATAAGTACGGTATGGTACAGTGTGTCATTTGCAATTTCACATAGGCTTGAAAACTCCTCATAGCTAACTTGATAGTACTTATGAGGTTACAACCAATTTACTGAAAACACTTTTAAACTACAGTGAGTTGGTTCAAAATAAAATTTCATATTTTTTTCTTGAATTTTTTTCACAAATTTTAATGTAACTGTGTTATTATGTTTCATTGGCAATATTTGGCATTATTTACAGCTTTCTTGAATCCAAAGTAGGATATTGTTGGATATAATAGGTATTAATAGAGATAGGTTTTCCAGTACTTACAGTACCTTAGATATTCCCTTAATGGGGTAATGGGGAGTTTCCAGGGTGCCACAAAATAGTGACAAGTCCCAGGCAAACTCCCAACTTATATTCAAGGTATTTCCATTGTAATATCTGTTTACAGCTATTAACCATGTAATAACAAGGGATATGCATGACTTCACACGAATTTGTTAGGACTGTTGGATTTATAGCGTGGACTTGTATAATTGGTATTTTGGAAATATCCCCAAAATAGTACATGGGCCTTGATCTGGAAACAATTGTTCAAGAGAGTGAAGCGTATTATTGTTGTGATTGTTGTTCACAGTATGGCTGTGAGGGAATTGTGAATTTTAAGCAAGCATTTAAGCAACAACAGACCTTACACTGTTCTTTGATATGCTGTGAAAAGAAGACCTTAATTCCACATATATACATGTGAACTGGAACTTTGTCAATATGTTTTTTAATTGGCTTTGTCAATTAAACACTGAAAAGAAAAATCCTATTCGAGGTTGTAACCTTGAAAATTAAGGTTACGAACTTACTGTCCTTTTGTAAAGTATTAAATTTGTAACAAAGAAACAAAAACAAAACAATAAATCCAACAGCTAGATAAGCAAAAATTCCGTATCGGGAAAATGAAAACATATATAGGCACACATCACTTTTCTTATCACCAGGATTGCAAAACTTACTGGATTGCATATTTACGGGTGAAGAGCTTACCTGTCTCCCCACTCTCGTCCTACCGTGCCTAGAGCGAACTGGTAAACTTTTAACACTAGTGCGCCCTCTATATCCGGACCTCACCGGTCAATGCCCTTCCTTCTCGTGATACCACCTCCCATTCCCAAAGTGACTTCCCTGTTAAAAGGTAACCAGTTCGTAACCAGCAGAACGAGAGTGCTAAGGTTGTGGAGAGACAGGTAAGCGAGGAGTGAAGTAAATTACATATAACTGCGTTTGGTCAGGAGAAGATATACAATTTCTAGCTCAGGTTGATTAGTAACAGAGTTGACTGCACACCAAATTCCAGGCAGCTAATTGTCAATAAATTGCCCAATTTATGTTGCAAGACTCCCTTTAACCCATGGCACAGACAGCAAATTGCTATTGGTTCCCATGCCAAGGACTTTTCAAGTAATTTCAAGTAATTTATCCTTTCAAGTAACTTGCCGTGGGTTCCCTGGTAATTATCTCGATCAGGGCCTAAAAAATATCAGCCGCGATATTTGTGACCGACAAACAGCTATATCAGCAAGCTGTTGGAATTTTAAAAAATCTGGTGCATCTTATGCGTTTTGGGAAGGATTATGTGCACTGTTTTCTCTCACTTAAAGGTTGTCAGTAAAGGCCCCAAATTATAGCACGCTATCACTGCTAGAAGTT
This sequence comes from Apostichopus californicus, assembly GCA_020650975.1. NCBI lineage: Eukaryota > Metazoa > Echinodermata > Holothuroidea > Aspidochirotida > Stichopodidae > Apostichopus > Apostichopus californicus. The sequence goes on from JAIPMN010000405.1 coordinate 6,751, forward strand.
GTCAAAAAGTACTTTCCTGGAGGTCTTTACTCTCCAAATTGTTCTCAGACATTTTTAAAGAACACACAAGACGACTGAATGTCCTAGTGAGGAAAATTTCCTGGAAGGTTGTAATAAAAACAGTTTAAGAATTTTGACCAAAGGTGACCATATTTGAATATCTAGCATATTTGGGGCCAATACAGCATACCTTTAAGAAAAGAAAAACTGCCTTCAATTTTTTTTGAAAATTGCCCTCGTGCCCTTTCGAAAGCTGAAAAACCTTCCTGTAATTTTAGGCGTTAACCATTTCAATAAAACTCCAAGCTCTAAAATTAGTTACTTTGCCCCTCCCAATCCTTAATTCGAGCCCTGTAATACATATCCTCGCCACTGTAGCTTCACAGAGGAAGGAAGCATCATTGAGATATTAGTTCCCTTTTGGGCTGATGATATTCCCATGGTCTGTAAACGGTCGGAATTATTGCTGTTATTTAAGAGTGTATAGCATTTCAAGTTTCCTTTTTATCCATATCAGCTGGATGTTGCAACCTAACACTTGTTGACACCGATGTACTACTGACACTTAATGGTCAACAAGACCGGCTTCAAATTTTAGCCAGCTAACTATTGCTTAAAATATATTTCAAGAGTCCCATCGGGAGGATTGCTGGCTCTTGAGTTGTTCCGAGAAGTTGAAGGATGTTCGATGCCTAAGTGAAGGTTTAAAGGAGAGGGGAGGCCGTGGGGGGGGGGGGAGAAGAGGAGGGCAGAGATATGAAATTTTAAGTGTTAGCATCAGTGACTGTTACTTGATTTCTGGCATATTTTGGGGTTATGACTAATTACATATAAGCTGATACACTTACTTTCTGATAGGATCATGAAGTAGGGTAGGATAGTCTACTGTACATTCATAACAATATCACAAAGCTAAGTCAAGCAGTTCTACTGTGAACATTATATTCTTTGAAATGTGAAGTTTAATACATCTGTTATAAAACCTGAAACTAGCAACACCAGTGCCCATATCATCAACATGGGAATGTTCCCAAGCAGCACACCAATCAACTGAACTAAAACCACCATCTTCTTTGAATTCTCACATTTGAATAATCATGAACGTATCTAAAAATCTTACACTGCTTCATATCAGACACCTAGATGAAAAAGGGAATTTCATGCTTAATAAATACCTCAATGTTCAATGCTGGAGGTATAATCAATAAATTAACACAATCAATTATATCACGTTTGACTGAATAAAATATTCGAACTATATATCTCCAGTTTTTAACCCAAAATGTTTTAGATCAAAGTGTGGCTGTGCCAAGGGAGAGCGTATATATATATCACAAAAAGACCAAACTACAATAACAAGGCCACATGTGCAATATAAGCCTTAAATAATCAATATTTTTATCTATTCAACTATGCTTACTCAGCCAGATCAGATACAAGACCATAGGACTCTTACCATAGCAATCTTTGTCTTTGATAGCAAGCTTCATATAATAACAAAGACCAGCTGTGCAGGCAAATGTGTCACCAATCAATTAACATTGTACTACTGTAATTCAACACTTCTTCTCCACATATCTACACACTTGGTTACAGATCAGTGACACCAGATAGAAACTCACTGGAAATAATAATACCCATTACATGGAAGGAAATTCCATGGTCAGTTGTTAGCTTGGAGTAAAGCTTATCAATGAAAATAGATTTGCTGTCTGCAGTATACTGCCACTGCATGTGCACAGTCCACTTGCATTGTGCCCGCTGAGCTGTATATTGTTAACGTATTTGTTAAGGTTCACTGCACTCATTTGACCTCCATCTAATTTTGATTAACAAATACTCTCCAGCCTCATACTTGGTACTGTATTTCTCGACAGATTTAGAAAACTTTTAATTGTGCTTTGTTTTAGTAGATTAGGGTTGATGAGAACAAGGGTATTAGGTCTCTGAGTCAAAATAATACTGTCTATATCAAAAACAATTCTAGGTATATATATATTTGTCAAGGTCAATAAAATAAGGAGAAAGAAGTGAACTGTTTTGTTAATGGAAACATTGCAGTCAACTTGATAAACAAAACAAAAAAACCAAAAACTATGCGGTGCTTCACATTGTCAAAATTGATCGCATATTAAGGCTGCTTGCTCTGCTACACTTGTGTCAAATCAAACAATTCAGGAAAATAAGGATCTAACAAATCTATGAATATTAAGGAAGCATTGGTCCTAAATAGGCTGAGCCAACTGACAAAAGATGTAATTTCAAACCGATATAGCGCTTTGGCATAATTTAGCAGTTGGTGGGGTGAAGGTGTAGCTTGAAATAGTTTTCTAAATAGTTTAGTTTTAAAGTGGGTTAGTCTAGTTTCGATCGAGGTCATAACATGTGCAAGAATATTCAAGCAATCAATCCAACGCAGCAAACTCCTTGTCTAAAAAAAATGGATGATATTCTTTTAACTTTCTTTTCTTTGTGAACCTTTGAAGTTAATTTTGATTTCATCGATCCTGGTGAGCTTCAGATAAAAGTTTGTACCAGATGAAGATTTATAAGTGCTTTGTCTTTCATTGGTCTGAATCATTAATTACCGATTAGGCAGATTAGCCTACCGTGTCATAAGGACCCACCCGGAACTGGTGTGCCTCTGTGTGGGTGCATGGTTTCGAAACCTCCGCCGAGGTGATATGCCAAATGCCTTGATTGTTTCAAGGCCCCAGCACTGCCCTGCCTGTTGGATAACTGAGCTAGTAGTAATTTATGCCTCCTATAAATTACCATCAGCTTGTGCCAAAATTCATCGGAAAATGGAAAGTTGATGCTTCTAATGAAGTTGCATATTAGGGTAACGCTTTATCATCAATGCTTCATGAGTTGAAGAGTTTTACATAATTCCCTCGGCTTGTGATGTCACATTAGTAAAAAGATCCAACCATTTCACACTACATTATTTACGATTATTATTAAAGTACAGTACAACCGAGTGTCTTAGCTCGTTATTAATGTTAATTTAGATCTGCTCTATATACAACACAAATACATCCTCTTAATCCTCTAATTCTAGTAATTGGGTTAATTAACCCACAGATTAAATGTTTCTTTAAGGTACACATGTTACAATTCTCAGACTACACTTATTACAAACCAACCTCCATTCCTATAGGTGTAATGAACCCAGCTGTGCTTTTCCCTAATTAAATTCCCCTAGCGACAGCTATCGAAACACAAACTATTTTATTAGCTTGTTGTAAAACATGCAGCTGGCTCAAATACTTTGCGATAAGTCCCATAAAAAAACCCACAATGATGTATGTAGCCTACAGGGTACAATGATACTTCCGAGTAGATTACGAATTTAAAGCGTTTCATCTTATGCTCCGTAAACATTGCAATAGATTGCCATCAAGTGATTGAGCTTAACGCCAGACTTGTTCATTCATGAAAATGACTGCTAACAACAGCTATTAACGGAACGACCAAAATTTTGCACCAAATATTTTGAAATTCCTCCTTGCAGCAGCTAGTGAAATAACAAACTATTATATAAGCTTGTTGTTAAAGGGTGTGAAGACTCGCGCAAAAAGAAATGTCTAATGCCGATAATTTGACCTAGTTTCGAATGAGGTGTAACAGAAGTGTTAAACACCACCATCGATCCCAGAAAATACACACACAGCTTGCTAACGTCGGTTTAGACACTAATGTACAGTCAGTACATACAGCTGCGGTCAATACCCACAGCACAGTATACAACGATACAGCCATGGACATCTCAGGTCCAGCTAAAGATAACAATTAAGGTATCACGTTTCATTACTGTCTGCATTTTGTAGCGACACGAACAAAACGTCACTTGCAAGCAACAGAAAGTTAACTTTTTCAGTTGGCCGCACGCCGTTTGGGGCGAGTCTTCAATGCCTTTAAGTATGCAGCATTTTCAAAGACTTTTGAGAGCGCAGCAGATCCACAACCATGTACCCCTGTAGATCTAGTGTACAGCCTACAGGGTACAATACCACACTTTCAGAGAAGAGTAGGACTACCAGCGTTAATCATATCTGCGGCAGACATTGCTTTCACCAGGGACTTGCTTATTCATGACTGTTAATAATGACTATTGATCATATGCATAAGAGACCGAAGTTTGCACTTTTTCTGTTGTGAAGAAATGTGAGTTGGTACTGTGCATAGCAGGTCTCTGCTGTACGACTTTGTAAATCACCTTCATGCAGGCTTTCCATACATTTGGTTGCCAATTTACTATAATTTTCCCAAACTTAAGTAGTATCATGATTTAATAGTAGGTGCATGTACTGTATGGGAAAATTATAATCACAGATCAGTATTGATCAAATTAAATTATGAGACTATCCAAGCTTAATCTGATTACAAATAACCACTTGTTATAAATGAAAAACTCCACTGATTTACAAAAAAAAAAAAAAAAAATTGGTTAACCAGACGTCTGTATATAATATACAACATTATTATTCATCATCACAGGATAGAAGACAGATAAGAGGACTGAAGTACCAGTATATTTATCCAAGTTTTGAGCTTTTCCGATCTTAGACTTTACTCTATCTCTTTTCTGAAGCAAAACTTGACAGGTCTAATAGTTGATATTCTTATTGACATTCTTATGAGACTTGAGTATCGAGTACCAAAAATTTACGAAAATTAATGCAGGGCTGCATTGAGGTTTTCAATACAAAAATAGTGGTCTGCTTCAGATGGATCGACTGCTTTAAAATAACTAACATACTAGCTCTATAAATTACATGAACCCTTTTACAACATCTGGGCAAAATGAGACAGTGTTATCAGACTGTATACATGTACACATGCAGAATTTAATTTACTACCTTGCATTCAAATCTGCATTACTTCACGAAAATGACGAAAAAATGAATTAAATGCCTTCCATCCTCCCTCACGACTATAGAAACTTGCAATGACATTTACAATTGAGCTCCGATAATACAGTGTGTTTTCAGCTTTATACAGCTATTACCCATTCATCATGTGCATTGTATATTTTATGTTTCACATAATTGCACGTTATTGCACATAAGTTCTCACTTTGATTCAACTGATGTTGTTTTCACATTGTTTTATTAAAAGATATACAGAAAAACTGGTCATCACTTACTTGTCATTTTCAAATGAGGATGCTTACCTGTCTCCAAAACAAAGGCACTCCATTCTACCTAGCAAACAAACTGGTAATATTCTTGCCTAGGTCCCTCCTAACTCAGCTTAAAATATTATTAAAGCTTAAATACAATAGCAATGAAATAATAAATAAATTAAAGCAAAAATAAATACAAAAGCTAAAAGAAAATGCTTAAAATACAATTCCAAAGAAGTTTACTGATTGGTTGACGACCAGACAGTGGGCAACATTTCGTCGCTGACATGTTGTCCTAGTAACGAGTGGTCAAAAACCTCATGTTACCTCGAATATGTGGGACTATGTGTGAATTGAGGGAATGTTCAGTTAGTCTGCCTAGAAATGTCCATTTAGAGACTCCCCAAAGGAAATTGTCAGTGATTTTGGAGACTGAAGTTTGTCCAGTTTTTTGGAAGGACACAAATGACAGCGCCCTCAGTTTATTTTTGGCATGACTGGGATCCCCATTACTAGCATACATATATCTTATATATCTTTGATCTTATTTTTACAGTGCAATATAACATACCAGTTTCACTATTCTCCACCAAAAAAAGTCCCATGAAACAGGTCAAAATATGATGGATGCAAGATTTATGTATACTGTACAAGCAAAGCTTATTCACACAATTTATGGCCTTAATATACCTTTCGTATTCAACAGAATGTCAATTACCTGCATATTACTGTCCGTGTGTATGTCTTTTTGTATGTGTGATATCTCACCATCTACACTTGCAACGAGGCTACCGTTCATCTCGATGAACAAAGTTAAATATATCAAAATTACCAACTACCAATCATATCATAAAATTGAATGCATGAAATCTCTCTACCACAATTGTAAAAAAAAAATGAGGTGAACCATTTTTTTGTTCTTTAACATTCTTGATCAGTATGTCAGGTCTTATAATAAACACAGACTACAACGCTATACACGCTAACTAAATTGTAACTTGAAGCAAAACTTAATATTTGCATCACTCCAGATTGGGTTAAATTCTAGTTAATCAATTCAGAACGTGATGTACGGAACAAAGTACCTCCGCGAATAAATGAATGGTTAAGACCTGATTTACCTGAAAAAATCTAATTAAAATGACACTGTAACCGTCATCTACAGATGAAATTTTTATATTTGACATGTTCATATGGAATGAATTTGAAGCATTCTTATGAAATTTCCATCTAATTCCGAAATTTCTGACATGTTTAATTTGGAGTTCATATTGTTTCGTACCAGCATTACAGTATGTAGTAAGCATACTGTAACTTGGAAGCAAATAAGTATGATGTCACAGTGTACACAACTGCAAAGGAGCGTAATTTGTTCTTCTTGCAAAACTTGAATTCAGTGATATCTACTTTCGAAAGTAAATGCATTTGGTATTAAAAAGACGTTTCACACCTCCTGATTGTGAAAGTTGGAACCCTGCCCAATACGGGCACAAACCATAAAAATTAAGAAAAACAAAACTGCTTTCTTCAAGTTCCCTTTTGGTACACAATAGGCTATCACAAATTCAACCAGCAATATACTGAGAAAAAAAGTGTATTCATGTATTGTATGTAAGTTTCGACACATTTTCATAGCTCCCAACTCTTGAGAAGGCAAATGCTGGTCCATGCCACGAATCGCCGTCCTGGGGGAGGGGTTTAATTTTGTGGCCCTTAGAAAGGCTTTTGTCACCCAAAATATTCTGAGAAATATGCATTTTATTGTGTGTAACATCAATAAATTGAATAGTAGGTGATAATTCATTCTTTCCTGTGGCATGAAAATGTTCGCTGCTCGCCCCAATGAAAAGAAATATAGGCTAATTTGAGGTTCATATGATGCTGTAAAGGAGGTTTTATACTCTAATATATATGCTAAATGCTAAAGAAATGATGGTTGCTAAGTCAAAATTTGATGCAATTTTTTTTATGTATACTTGACAATTACAATGCGGGTTTTTCGGACGCTTGCGCGGGTCAGTGGGTTTGGGTGTTAGAATGCGGGTCGGGTCCAACCCGCGAATTGCGGGTCAGTTGGGAGCTCTGCATTTTATAAGAGTTCGAGTTCCTCAGGCTCAAATGGACAAATTTGGATGAAATGGACATCCTACACTAGAAGGATGATAAATATCCATTTCATCCACTCTCACAGCATGAATGACCCTAGATGACCTTTGACCGTAACCATATGAGCATCCCCATATATGATCCACAATCCAACCACTACTGTATTTCAACTTTCCATGCAAACAAAAGGGGACTTAATTCTTGCAGTTTTAAAAATATGGTCTCTTATGAACTCAAGATCACCTTAGGGTGGTCATCGTCACTACAAAAGGCATGGCCAAGATCACCCAAAGGGAGTCTTTATGTCAAAAAACTTCCTCATAATTCATGAAAGAAATATTGCCTTTTGTAAAATTTAGGTTGATAATGACATTTCAACAGACAGATAATGCCCTCCCCTTTAAATGTAACAAAACATCTGCAGGTATGAGTCTCTCACTATAGAAACAATTATGAAATTCAGTTGCATGCATTGCAAACACATTATGCTGAACCAATTAAACTCAAAAAGTATGAACCTAGCCTGTAGCCATGGACTATATCACGTACTGTTTGACACCACAGTGTACATGCATATGATTTTACACTCATAACAGTACAGACTACATGACTTTGTGTTTTGTCCTTCATGCTTAATATCTCCCATACTTTGGAAATGCTTTGCATTCATCCAGACTACTTCACAGCTAGACATATGATAATCTATCTATAGGCCTTACCCAGTTGGGAGCAATTCCAGTAAGTACCAGGTTACAAATGCTGCTGTGTACAATAATAAAGGTCTCATGGAAAGCAGAATGAGACAGATCCAGTATACATACAGTTGATCCAGTCCAGTCACGTCTTATATTAAACATTTTTTCCCCGCAAATGTCACATTTTTATTAACCCAACAATGCAGTATTTATGAACTGGTAAAAGATTATCCAGATAATTTTTGGCATGTCTATCTCCCACTCACAGGAAGCAGAGTAAATATTAAATAACCAATTGCAATTTGAGGAGAGATGATCCCTGCCAAAATCAGGAAACCGTTCCCGAGGTAAAAAGACCGACTTGATTTCCGAGGATTTTTTAATATAAATCCAAACTTTGCAGATGTAAACTATTCAGAATGGTAGATTCAAAAGGAATAGAAAGTGTGGCAACCGTCATGAAGTGTGTCAATGAACCACACTTTGACATTCAACCATATACAGGCCTAAGATTGAGATTTGTTTACAAAAAAAAAAGATGTTAAGAAGGTTACCAGTTCATTCTAGAAACCGTAGAAAAAATGCAAAGGTTGTGGCGAGACAGGTAATTAGCAAGGAACGAAGAAAATCATGACATCACTGCTTGCAATTCCAAAACTTACTGGTTTGGATAATTTACTAGTGACGAGCTGACCTGTCTCCAGCTTACCGTGGTCCTGAAAAACATAGTTCTGAATAAACTGAACTGCATAAAATCTGACACTCAAAATGATCGACTAAACACTTTGGGTGGTAGATTGAGAAGGGCGGGCATTGACTGGAGAGGTCTGGACATAGAGGGCGCAGTGCTAAAAGGTTACCTGGTTCATTCTAGGCACGGTAGAACGAAAGTGCTAAGGTTGTGAGGAGACAGGTAAGTGAGGAACAAAGTAAATTTATATTACTTTGATTTCCTTTGATGGAGAAAAATGTATAACTGCAAATGTTGTTGCTACTGTAACTGATATTGCATATCAGCTTCAATTCTATTCACCAATTACAGAGTGGTAACATCAGTTTACAGTAATTGTGTAAAGACGTGAAGTAAACGTCTCTCTTCCCTACAACAGAACATGGAGTCTTAACCCTAGTGTACAACAGAACATGGGGTCGTAACCTAACAAGCTCCCTAATACCCCCTATCACGTAACACCCTCCTGTTCTGACCTGCACCCTTCAATAATAAATAACCTTACCTGCATTTCGTACCGTAGCGTCATATGAAAGCACCAGGAACCAACTCCGACAGCTGAAGATGGAGATCAAAGACAAATGTTAGAATACACATCGATGGAGAATACAAACAAATGTATATTTTCAAGGAAAACTGTAGAATTTCAAACAGCTTTCCCGTGTTTTGGTCAACAGTTAATGAAAATGGTATCATTAATTTAACATGGAAGTATTTCTCAAAATTAGTCATCAAATGATCATGGTACAACATTTTTTCACGTAAATGGACATTTAATAATTCGTAACAATTATCTATGAATTCCATTTTGTGAAGTTGTCTTCCGGACGCTTTGAAAAGTGCACAGTTTTTCTTTGTGACTCAGAAGCGACAGAAAGATGTCTATACAGTAGATAATCGTGTTCCATCGTAATATGGAACTTTTTAGTATAGGGTATGGTACTAGAAATTAACCAAAATTTAACACAAAATATGTAGATGCAGTACTTTTTAAAAATTTTACATCTATTGCAGTTATCTCCACATGCATGAATATTCATCACTCACTATGCAAATTATTTCCAGCACCAGATGATTTTGAGAGGATTACTGAATAGACCATTCTTTTACTCCATCTTCAATCTTATCTCAGTACATGATCTTATCCAACCAATTTTCAATTGTACTGACCTCTTCATACACTAACCTAAAACCTAGTGCACCAAATGAAAAACAAATTTCTGTTCCATTATTCTTTTTATAAATACAAGATGTCCACTCTTGATCATTAGATAACAGTTTCGGTAGTAACCTTCCAGTGCTCTGGTAGATGCCTATACTAGTAATATAGAGACATGAAATATTATACAGAGCGAGAGAGAGAGAGAGAGAGATACTGGTCAAAAGGTTGTGTACATCTTAACAGACATGTCATACTGGCCCTTAGATCCGAAAACTAAAAGGGTTAAATCGTAGATAAAAATCAATTCTTAATGGCTGTGAGGAAGAGGCAACCATCATTCCTAAGAGGGGCTCTTTGAAATATCTGGTCAAATCAGCTCTCTTCAATAATGGAGTGCAGTTTATTGCTGTCAGTTCAGGTTTCAATGGTCAGATATGCCTCTCAGAGTATATTAAAAGGAGATATGGGCTACAAAGAATTTTTATCAACTCTCTCTTGCTCTCGAGCATATCTTTATAAAATACTACGGCTCCTGTGTACAAAGACTGCCATACATCTCTGCACTTGTATATCAATTTGACTACTATAACGATACTGCATAAATTACTCCCAGACATTCCTGGCAAAAACGTAAAGGGTTTGAAGGTGCTTTCGTAAACTCTCTCTTTAATATTGTGAGTGTGCTCAAATTTTGGACCACGACCTATGACCCAAATGAACAGGACACAAATAAATCTACTTTTATGTATACTGTATATATATACACAAATTCTTTTGTTGCTTCTAAAATTATATGATTTTATTGCTATTTTTATGACCCGTCTAGCTATCCTTAAAATCTGGTTCATTTACTTACAAGAATATTTCCCTAAATAATTTATACGAGGAAAAGAGGAAGTTGGCAGACCCAAAAATTGTAAGTACTGTTCATAAATTTTGTCGGAAGGACAGAGCACAGGGCGGCTGCAAAGTAAATAGAGAATTTGGTTTCGCAAGGATAAATTGAGGAATTCTATATTATTCTAAGCATTCTGCCCACGACGGTCAATGTATTATTTCACTTTGGAAGTCAAATAAAGTTCATTTACAAACTGGGCATGTAATTAAAATGAGACCTGAAAATGGTGCATTTTCATTTATGTGGCGTATGACACCAGGGCTCAATTTTGAGGATTTGGGTTAGCTACTGTAGCTCTATAAGGCTAAATTAATGTGCACTGTCGTGGATTACACACACCACACTACTATGGTTAGCATTGTACAAAATGCTGTATACAAAACATTTAACACACATGTGTGATAACTGCAAGTTTCAATTACCGCAAAGCTTTTTGCGAACATCCCATGCATTCCGTCCATATGTCTATAACATTACAAATAGGATACTTCTAGCCAACATACTGCCACAATTGTCGTACAAAGTAATAAACTAAAAATTTGAGTCAAACTAACATGGTTTGACAAGACCAAAGCAACATAGCTTTCTCTGAATGCAAAACGGAAAGCCCAAAAATGAGGGCATTAAGTGGCCAGAGAAAAAGGAATTTATTTAAGTTTGGGTTTCGCAGACAAGCAACTGAACAGGACTAGTCACATGAGCACGATAAGTAGGCTAGTACAAGAGAGTCCACAGCAGACTTTTTCAGGAAATAATTAAAAATAATATGTATAAATTAATCAGTGAAAACAATTCTAAAGTTTTGCCTCAAGTGGTGCCAAATACAGCTCACATGGCACCAGAAAGCACCTTAAAACCTCAGAGCTATAATTGGCTTTGTGCTACACGCACATGCCCTGCATTTGGGTAGTGCGTCAAATGTTCAGATATTGGTCATTTTGACTCAAATGGAAAGTTTCTCAGAGGAAACACTGATGAATGATTCAGTTGCAAATACTATAAAACTTTTTCTAAGGGACCATTGGCTTACAAATTCTGGAGTGAATGGGCGACTGAAATTTTATCTCCTCCGAGACCAAAAAAAAAAAAAAAAAACCCCAATCAGGCCTGTGTCAACAATCATATCCTTACAGTTCATTACCAAGATCATAAATCCTTCTCCTGACACAACATCAGAGAAACTAAATACTTCGTAGAGTCACAGCTAAACTAAATCTGAATTTTATACAGACTGACCTTAACGTGCCCCTAACTAAAATTCCCTACTTCTCAACCAACAAAGACAAACTGAACATAAAGATAGTAAGTTCTATATATATACCATTTGGTTGAGAGAAGATGATAATTAAAACACAAATTGACCCTGCAGCCATTTTGTGGCTGTCAGAAACTCTACACCACACCATCCAAGAGCTAATTGGACAGGAAGCTTTTTCAAACTTTCTAAGGTCAAAATGAATAGTGACACACTGTTGAATTCAAACACAGATTCGTTACCCTGATTTACTCTCAAGATTCAAAGTGATATGGAGTGATGAAAATGCTCATTGTTATGTATGTTTTCATATTATGCACAGTGAGCATTTTTAACTACTTCATTGATCATAATCCATACTGTACATGCTAGGCTTGCAACAGTGGCTCACACTTGTTTTCTCTTGTTCTGAGACTTGATTAAGATTTACAATACTCTTTTATTACAACGTTAATGACTCGTTTCTATTTGGCGTTCCGAGTTACCTCGAGTAACTGTCCAAATGCATGCCTTATGTAACTGTTTGTCATTAAAAGTACATATACCTGTTCTTACAGTGGCAAGATATATTCAGTTTAAAGGTATGCTGTATTGGCCCCAAATGAGCTAGATATTCAAATATGGTCACCTTTGGTCAAAATTCTTAAACTGTTTTCATTACAACCTTCAAACACCTTTTGTGTGTTCCTTAAAATTGTCTGAGAACAATTTAGAGAGTAAAGACCTCCAGGAAAATACTTTTGGAAACTTCTAGCAATTATAGCGTGCTATAATTTGGGGACAATACTGACTACCTTTAACAATGAAAGTATTTCTCGGTATTATGATTCTTGCGAGAAAGTACTGCCCTCTGTATTTGCTGCATGTAAATTACCAGGTACAATAATGGATTATAGAGTATACATCTATAGGTAGAGACTGACTATGCATGGACTTACAGTATATTCAGACTAAACACACATATACAGTTACAGATGTTACACTGATGATAAACACAGACATCTCTAATGGGAACACCCCAGATTCCATTGATCTGTTACCTCTGATGAGGTCACAAAGATTCTTTTGAATAGTGACTTGTACCAACTGGTGTAAAGTGGCCCCTATAGCACCGTATTATGGAGCTGGTTTACAATTGGTTGTGCTAATAGCAGATAAAAATAATGTAGCCAGCCATTCCACCTTAACAATGAACTTTTTGAATTTCTACGCTGCGGGAATTTCCCAGAGTCAATTCATGACCTTTACAGTGACCTTGAAGCAACTACAGTACTCCCCTTGCTGTTTTATTAAACGGTCATTAGCACTGCACTACCACCTACCAGGCATACATGTATATATAATTATACCCCCCACTGAGAGTTTGAAAGGTTATATTTCAGTAGCAATTCTCATTATAGTAATTGCCTGCCCAACCATTGGTTGCAATAAAACAGATGAAGATCTGGACACTCCCCCTTAAAGACAGCAACCTTTAAGAATTTTCTACCCAAGTTGATAAATCCAAAAAGGGGGAACTTCCCAGATTACAATTCATTAGCTCTGATAACCATATCATAATAAATAACTACTACTCTATTAAAGCATGGAGCTATAAACTCCATGATTAAAGTAAACAGGCAAATTGGGAACGGGATTGTTACTGACTACCGATTAATATCATAAAGATGTACAAAAAAACAGTTACACACACTATACTGTAATCGTTAAGACTGCAGCATATCTAGTTTTAAATGGTGAATTGGAAGATGAAAATGTGGACATAATTTAACGATCCATTCATCTGTCCCTCTTAACATCAATTTATTTAATTATTTACATCTCTATTTTGGACAAAAATGGATGCACGTCTCAACACACTCATGAAATTACGCTTTCATCCATGATATCAGAATATGTCTTTAGAATGTCATTGTCTTTAATCTAAGGCAGACAGAGAACGGAGAATGGGTGATGGCAATATGATTATCATTTGTCAGCATTAACATGTATGTTTTATGGTTTTAAACAGGTTTTAAGCTGGATGCAACTGAAATGCTTTGCACCAAAATCCATCGTGATTGCAACCATGACATGAGGATTAAGAAGACGATACAATCCACATTAAAAAGAAAAGAAATTTTTGGGCGGTATAGAATGGGAAAGGCAAATTGCCACGGAAATGTCCAATTGTTTAGAGGGGTAAGACCAGCAATGCTGAAAAAGAAACCAGTTCACTCCACTCATAAGGTAGAGTGAGAATGCTGAAGGTTGTGAGGAGAAAGGTAAGTTCATGGGGTCACAAAATATCCTGTATTTGAGCAATAAGCTTGTAATGTTTTTTTTATTAAAAGCAGCCAAATTGTCTGGATCTCTTACTAACTTGACTGATTTACATATGAATATTACACAATATTTATTTGTCAGGATAAGAAGGTTTAAAATTACAACACAATGCCAAATACAACTCTAAAATGTCTCTCTAAGTTCTCTCCAATGAATCTACTGTGGATGAGCAATTATTCACAAGCCCAGCTCATAGAGATCTCGCTACAACCATGCAGTCATCCTAATCAATTCAGCTATCCTGGCACCTGTTTAATAAACCGAGACATCATATATATCCGCTGAGGAAAGGAAGCCAGCATCATCACATACTGTAGTAACAGAAACCATATGTCAGTCCTATCACATACTGTAGGTATGTTGTAACATTAGGGCATTCTGAGATCGTAATGATGTGACGAAATCAATGAACATGTACAGATAGTTCATTGTAATCATAAACATGTGCCTTGATTCAATGGCTAAAATTTGGTCTTAATGTGTGACCGACAGCGAGATAGTGTCAGAGCTAGAAGGAATTCATTCCTGAAAACACTTAAGTCTAGAAAAGAAGCTTTCAACATGACTTTACAAAAAAGCCAAAATGTCTCAGATGGAGAACTTTTATGTATATTTTTTATTATTGTCATCTTTAATGAGGGTAGCCCTTCTCAGTGCAGAAGCACTGCTTTCCAGAGGAGCCCTCTGTAAGCAAAGGCAGAGAATAATTCCACTCGTGGGCTCCTTAAATACCACACATATATATATTGTTAAATGACAACGGAATTATCTAAATTATAATTGAAGCAGGCCTGCCTCCTATCTTGACAGACTCACAGATATGAAAGATCTATACAAAGCTGTCACACAGACATGAATGAAAACTGGCTACAAACAGTTTGGTGGGCCGAATGTGTGTGTGGGGGGGGGGGGTCACTGACAGGTGGGGTACGGTCATAGAAGGCGCATAGATTTAAAAGGTTCCCGGTTCAATTTAGACACGGTAAAGTGAGATGCTGCAGCACTACAGTCTTCTTCATTATATCTCTGGCAACTACAAGAAAACAACACCCTCTCATCCCCTCTCCAACCCCGCCACCCTCAACTTCCCCTCACTCCCTCTCCACTCAACTACAACAATATGGCTTCCTTCATTTAGTTCATGTTCTACTTCTTCATGATCCAAAATTTTACCAGTTTTCTCAGTTTTCAACACACACACACTTGGCATCAATATCCTTGTGCCATATTAACCAAAGGGAAATCTCTCCCAGCAGTTTACTTGCCTTTAAGTACATGTTCAGTTTCTAAAGACACATCATTTGAGATTTTCACATTTTGTCCTCTGCGCTTCACAAAACAACATCAATCGCAATCAAAAGAACGAGTAAAGTCTGATTTATAGATCTATTATATGTTGCAAATTTCATATTAATCTGACGATGATCAATACGTACTGAAAGAGACCCAAAATGTCTTTGTTTCATTCATCCACGAGTTCGTTTAATTTCCCTGAGAGCCACTGTTTAATATTATAACTGACTCGATCATTTGAAAAGCCTTTCACAGTAATTATCACCTCACACTGAACTGCACTATCCTTGCCATCAAGCTACTACTGTTTTAGAAGAAAAACCAATCTATTCTGCAGAGTGTTCCACAACAAAACATACTCAATCAGACTCAAAAGACTCCTGAAATATTAAAGAGTCACCTGGGGTGAACCTTGATAAATCCTATCTGGCTATAAAACTTGATAATCATGGATTTAATCACGACCCATGAAATAGGATGATATTTAAAATCTAGAGAAATATCAACTCCATATTAATCTTCAGGGTTTGTTGTTGTTGTTGTTGTGAATGTCACCCACCTGTATTGCACGTTTGTCTCAAATATCAAACTCAATAATAATTGGGGACGAAAGAAAACAAATTCGAAAAGTTTGGAAGATATAAGTACTGTGGATTTCATTAGTGATGTATAGTATGTCTAATTCTTTGCTCAAAATCATCACTCCATTCCTCCAATAGAGAGACAATCCACAATTGAGTGTATTTGTAACAGAGCCATATATATACTTTACTATGTCAGCAAAAATACAGCGAGGCACCAAATTTCTGTTTGCTGTTGTACACTGTTCATTATACCTCCTATCATATGATATATCCATGGAACTTGCCTATTGTTAACCTGAGCTAACTTGTAAATGGGGACTGTTTGCCACAGGTAAATAAAACCATAATCATTTAAAAGTACTAAAATGGTGGCATTGATGTGATAATATATGAAGTCCATGAGAGGCCTTTTGTCTGAAAACAAACAGGTCGAGCCAGTCAATTGTGTCAGGTCTTTGTGTACACAACGGTTTTGCGACTGAAAACACAGAACTAATGACACTATATGCTGTTTTTATGAGTTGCTACAGCTTTCTATGCATTAGTGCAGTACTGTGTATATACATGTATTTTCCATGAACTCAATCCCTTATCATAAAATCTTATTTAGTTACATTTAAGTTTTCACGCAGTTATCCCCCAGTTCCCGATCAAAGCAAAGTGGACAACATTATTATGGTAAATTTGTAACATACCTACACTGAAGAACATGTATGCAAGGATAAATTCTATTACGAATGACAATTAACCGCTGTGCTGAGAAAAAAAATGCTGTAACCGATGGCAACACTGGTTAACCATTTAAATATCCCCCCTGCTATCTCTAACAACCAGTTGAACACAATTCTTTTGTATTTACGCGGTTCAAATATTTATATTTAACTTTAAAAGCATTTCTGATGTTTTCTCAGAAGGCGAAAATGGTGACCTAAATAAAAGCAGGAACTGTATTGATTTTTTTCTTCTTCTTTTTTGCTCCAAGTTTGCTGTTTCCCAGGCCAACTAATTCCCAAATAATTTGACTGAATGCAGCAGCTCAGCAGCGACAAACATTGTCATTAAGTGGACGGAGGAGCAAGTGCACAGGAGGTTATTGGCTCTATTGAAAACGGCGGACATCACGACATTCCAGATCAGCAAGATGAGAGCCTTCTATTCTCTACGGAGAGTACTTTCTTGTAAAGTCTAATTACTTTGGAATGATAAACATTGTAATCTTAATAGCTTACCATGGAAATATAGCACTTGGTGTTCTTAACGACAGTAGACACTGGGTATCATTATTATTTTACATAACTAATATTAGTTCTGGTACTGTACATAATGGTAACAAATACATGAAGTCAAACAGAATCAGTGCACTTGCAAATGAGGAATCAATGTCGTCCACGTTTTCTCTCATTTCTTTCAGCAATATCTACAAGATCTGTGAAATGGAACTTACTCTCAGTGGTGGAGCTAGGGGTATTGGTCAGGGGGGGCGAGAATGGTCTGCAGGGGCGCTTTCGACACTATCTAAGCGGAGCGCCACCATTGGTTGGCGCGGAGCGTACAGAAATTTTTTGAGTAAAGATACACTCTAGATCGCCGGAAATGACCCTTTCCGGGCCTTGCTAATTTGCAGATAAACGAAGAATAAATAGGTGTTATCGCCATTTTGTCAGAAAATTACACCAACAAAATGTGACAAATGTCAATAGGTAGATGAGAGCGCAATAAAAAAAGTCAATAATCGCAAATAAGTAAAAAGTGGTAAAAAGCTGAAAAGGGCGCCAGCAGTCCATTTGAGTCCGTCAGGGGGGGCATCCGCCCCCCCTGACTGTATGGACGCTCCGCTACTGCTTACTCTGAACAATGAATGAAAGGGGCTTTCCCTTTTATTATCTCTCCTTGAACTATTAACAATACACTATGTATCCTGTTTGCAACTTGGGGAAAAAATGAAAGCATGAATGTTTACATACCTGACATATCAATAAATACCATATTTTTTTGTACACTCTAGAGCTTTAATAAATCATACATGTGAAACATGTCCAAATTCTTTCTTGTTGATTTTCTTTCACTAATATCCTGTTTCTCAGTCTAAAGAAAGATTTAGGCTCTTAACAAATATCAGGCCACACTTTATTTTAACAGAGCATGTGCAGTACATATTATAAGCTATTTTCATGCAATCAGAGGGTTCGTTAAGTTAACTTCCGTGTCACCAAGAGAATTTTATTGTTGGGTCGCTAAGTTTATTTTAACTCAGGGCTGGAGATTGAATTTATGAACCATCAAAGGAGATGACTTTTGCAGTCTGGGCCATAAATCGGCGGCTAATACCGACACCTCGGATAACGCAGTGTCACTGGTTATGAGCCGGTGTGCTGGTAAGCCGTTCTGCAACCGAGACTTTCCAGTTACAACCAGCTGTGGGCAATTAATTCACTGCTTACGTAAAGAGAGTAAAACAGACATGTGTATGAGTTATTGACAGCAATTTACTTTAACAGCTGGCTAAAGTTAAGCTGACTGGATCCACCTATGTCACACCACCGTACACCAATGGATAACTTGATGTATCCTTAGTGTTTTCTTTAAATAAACAAACAATTTTTACAAGCAAAAACATCAGAACAGCTTACAACATAGTAGCATACCTTTCCAACAACATATTACACTTTAAAACATTCCACGTGCATGAACAAGTTACATCTTCTTTCTGACAGCTGGCTGAAGTTAAGCCGATCAGATCCACCTATTTCACACCACCGTACACCAGTAAGAATGGATAACTTGATGGATATCCTTAGTGTAACTTATGGTACATGAATATAAAATCTATATATTGGGTCTTTGAGTCATAAATGCTACATTCATGTTACAAAGAGACATTGATTAACCTAATTATGCCTCAAGAGACACACTCCCAGTAAAAACACATTTTTTTAAATATCGATCAAAGTTGCTAATTTGCAACTGAATTGAAAAGTGAAACTGCTTCAGTTGTAAATTGTTTTGATGGTGGAATAATTTGATATGAAGCTGTAAATAAATATGCCTATTTCATGTAAATCATAAAAGTCACTGACATATCTACATATCAGATCCATCCTCCATCCACAGTTGTTTGTACAGCAGGTATCACTCAGGTTGAGTTCTGATTTTGATATTTAAAGGTCACTTCTTTTTGCTAAGTACTAAAGCCAATCAACAATGCAAATAATCTACCTGTTCAGCTTTTCAGATCTTACTCTAGGTACCATCACTGCTTAAATATTACAGTACTAGTGAGTGAGTGAGTGAGTGAATGAGTGGAAGTGAGTGGAATAGTGAGTGGAATTTTATGTCATGGTACAAAAAAAAAATTAGAGCCGCCCCTTGTTCTCTAGTTTACGGTGCATATCATCTTTGCACTACTTGCCATGGTGACTACTGTATTTAAATGAAAAAAATAGGTTGTACAGCCAATCAAAACCTGAGGAATTAGGATTATATTTGTGCTCCTAATTTGAACGGGGGCAATCATGATTGCACGCAGATTTGCTTTCAAGCATTTGTCGTTGAGCCAAACTTTGCATCTATGATAATCTCATATATATTTCAGTGATCACCATCATGATGATATTGATAGTTGCAGGGAATAATTCAGCATTCAAATATAAGTATTGTACTCTTGAAGGATCTGAATGTTCCCTTATGACAATACTTTTGGTTCCTGTGTACAAAACATCTATGCCCTTGTTTCCCCTAACCTTACCTGTTTTGTGAATTAATGAGCGACATACTCACCTCATATGACCTTATGCATTACCGTATTTACCTCGTTCTAGCATCCGGCAATTCTTTGTTTGTGTGTTCTTATGGCCATCTCCATTCCGTAATTTCCAGGCCGCAAAACATCTTTGCCCGTGTGTAGCAATTTGCATAGCATCTTGCTATGGGTTTCGGGATGAATATTATTCCCCGTAATGACGATAAAATGAAGGCTAGCGTATATATACTTTTTAAGAAAAAGTCGCCCAAGAGAGAACCTGGGCACGAAAACCAAACTACCAAACGACTGATCCGCTCTCAACCCTAGTCCCCTTGCATCGGGACTGTGACTATGTGATCATCATCGGGTGTGTATCACCATTACCCTCGAAAGGAAACAGATACTACACATGTCGTGACACCTGTCACATGAATACTTACTTAGAAAGCCTAGACATGACAAGAGGAACCTTCTCTCCACTCTATCTCGAACAAAGAAACAGGCGGTGATGATCGGAAAGGTGAAGAATACTAGGTTGCTGACGGTGTTCCCTGAGAAAGAAGGAGGACGGTCAAAAACGGTCAAGAAGGAAGACGGTTGTAATTGATTGATTAATCATTCATCATTAAGGAAAGGAAACTGAAAGGTATATCACCAAATTAAAGAAAACCAATTAACATTGCAACTTCGAAATGGCCTAAGTAGCACTGCATTTTCTACAGCTCTAGTTCAAACCCAGAAAGCCAACAGGTAAATATTGATTCATGCTTGCCCACACGTTACATAAAACCTTTCATGAAACCCAATAACTTAAAATCCAAGCTCATTTTGGATCAACTTCTAATTAGTGTAGATCATCCTCAATATGTTCAGGACCCCTATTGATTCTTATGAAGGTCAAAGGTCATTTGAGGTCAAAGTCTAAAAACTTGATAACTCGAAAAGTAACTATAGCATGAATTTTTACACTTTACGTGTAGGTCCACATGAGCACACATATATCTTGTTAAGTAACAATAATAGTCAAATCTGAAAATCTTGTGTTCACTCTAGTGTTAAATATGTTTGACCTCTGTTGACCTCTGTATTTTCTGATAGCGTTCTGTTGATATACTCAACAAGGTGAATTGACATACCAAGTATGAACTTCAACCAAGATTTACTTTTTGAGTTTTAAACATGTTAACAAGTTGGGCCATATATACATGTACACACATCACAAACATGTCATCACCTTTGCCATCCATTCTCTTGTCTGTGATAGGAATAAAAGTCAAGTAAACAACTTAAGTTATATGTTTATTGACTATATAACTGTCATAAAGATTAATAACAACTACTTAAATAGCAAGTGTTGCAGTTGAGTTATAAATGAAAGGCTTATCAATATATCACATTTTGTAGTCTAACGTAGTACCATAGTTTTACAACTAATATACTAATGTAATACTTTATATACCGAGCTATCACATTTCAAGATAATTTTTGGCTTAAACTCTTCCTTCTCAGATGGTTGACAATGGGGGTTGTAGTAAGTGTATAGTCGTACTCCATCAAGTACGGTTACCACGGTTACCCTGTATACATGCACTCGTCCTTCATGGATTTGAAATCATACAGTACATGGGGTACTCACTCCGAAAATAAGATTAAAAGTACCAGTGCAAGATTAATTACACTTACTCACACTTAACTGCCTTGTAATAATTAAATTAATTAATAGTATGAATTATTGTAAGTGTTCTTGAAACTTGAACTTTTCCTTGTAGACCAATTGCACCATGTTGAATTGGTGATGAAGTGGCCATCGTGCTGTAAAATGCCACAAAATTACCCATTTCAGAAGAAACCGAACTGTATCGCTGTTCTTGACTCCCACTAAATTTTCAATAGTCATTTTGATTTGGTTACTTAAAAAGTTGACTCTGACAATCTAAAGCATCTGTATGGCCTTGTAGCTACTTAACATCTCACCCAATTATAGAATCAGCAGGAGATGTACTAGGTTAGCTGATCATGCACATGTATGTACATGACTGGTGCTTGAAAAGATAGTCCATTTGGATAATTTACATCACAAACAAACTGGTTACTAAGAGTATTCTGTACAAGAAACTGGTACCACTCAGAGAGAGAAGGAGAGTGCAAAGTCAACAATAAGGATAGCTTTCTTTTTTTCGCTTTCTGTTTGCTGGAATTTGCTTGAACATAATAGCTGATGTAATCAAGGCAGGATGAATGTGTATATATGTACTTGTAGGAGCCTATACTGCACTCAAAACAGATAATACCTATACTGTAGTTGCCAACAATAGGCATGAAGAAACAAACAACCACCAGGGGCAAGAGGAGAATGAGCTAAAAGCCAACCCTTTATTATCATACACTACCAAATATGCTAGATTGTTAAATAATGGTCAAGCCCAGACTTTTGTACAGTGCTACAGGTATATAAATAGATCTCAGGCGCATAGCCAAGGGGGGTGGGGGGGGGGCGAATCGGGCAGCCCCCCTCCTTGAGCATATTTAAAAATTTTTTTTTAATGTTTTTATGATATCGCTAGTAATTTCAAAAGAGAAAATGCTAAGATGCAACTTACAAGGCCTGGGAAGTGCCATTTCCAGCGATCTGGGAGGCATTTTCAGCCAAATTTTTCTTGTACGCTTCGCGCCAACTCATGGTGGTGCTACACTTAGATAGTTTTCAATGCCATTTCTACGGCTCTGATAGTTTGCCTACATTTTCGCCCCTCCCTTGGCAAATTCCTGGCTAGGCTCCTGATAGATCCTTAAAGCATTGTATCTTGCTGAAACAGTTTACTGTAATTTCTTCACATTGAAACATTTAACTAAGGCCTTAGGAGAGCCAATTTTCAAAGCGAGCGCTTTCAATCAAACAGGAAGCTCAGCTGTTAACCTTAAAAATCGAACATTAGAGAGTTTTGAGGTTATGCAATAATATCAATTGTCTTTGATCTCTGCCTTCTCTATTCCTTTAAAAAATGTTGTCAGTAAAGTTGAAAACATGTACTGTAAATAAGCTACAATTTCGGGTCAATACTGTAGGATGAACTTGACAAGAATATTTTGAACGAAATAGATTTTGGCCTGCAAAGAAAGGAAACTAACCTTGGCATCCTGGTGTCATTTTCGTTCAATTCTTAAAAGCCACTTTTTGAGAACATTTCAACTTGATATGTTTAGTGCTGAAAGGTAATTGTTATTCAGTTTGACAAGCAAACAGGTGTGATGTCACATCTAAATGTGCATATACTGAAGATTTTCTTTGTTCTCAGCTCAGCTGAAAGCGTGTAGCTGAGCTGTAGCGATCGTTCGATTCTGCCAAATTTATGTCACTTTTCGCCACCGTGTTTGAATGACTGTCATTTCGTCATTTTTCATTCGATTTGTCTGAAAATTTTGTCAGTGGCTTTCATAAATTTGAAAGCCACTTGATGTCACTTTCTGAAAACATAACAAATGCTACGTCCTAGTGCATTTGTCCAAATCTGCTCAGGAAAAGTAAATTTGTCATCATGAGAGGACCTAAAACAGGTCCTTCCGTAGAGTTTTCAGTTATGATGAAATTTAGGTCACAGATCATATGCAATGATCTTGAAACGGTTTAGTATTCATTACCAGTATGTGTTTTGGAGTGAGAAGCAAAGTGTCTCCAATCTTAATCTTCCTGCCACTTTTGGAAATAATTCCACCCGTGGGAGACTTGATCAAGTCAAATATTGACTTGTTATTCAGGCTTCCTATCTAGTTCGAAGTCATTCTCTGTAAAGGACTGCCTGGCAGATTTGTAATTTGGAATACGACAATTCTGCTCTTTAACGTTTGTCTGTGGTACATCAATTGTAGATAAGTTGTTATTATTCTATGGATGCAATTTTCGTGAGCAATTTTGTGTCAGCACAATTCAAACGGGATATCCCCAACATTTCACCAGAGGAATAACTTTTTTTTTTTTATGTTTTTGTTCTATTATTGTATGAATGAAAACTATGAAGTGCGTTAACTGTTGGTTCTTTGTCTTTGCAATGGGGGCATAGTATATCCCTAGTCATAAGTACAACAATCTATTGCATAAATATTTTTAAAGTTTGTGACAGTGTTTCCACTTTGAAGGAAATTTCCTAAAATACAAAAATATCAGGAAATGTTTGGTGGACTAACAACAGGAGGTTCGTATACACCCTACAAATAATTAGGTCTAACAACCGTAGAAATCAGTCCATTTCAGGAAAGAGATACAAATCTTTATGATGATATCTTTATCTTACAAGGATAACATTGGCACATACCCGGTCACGATGAAGTCACAAATCAACCTCAATACAGTTTTGCATTCTGGTTTAAAGATATTTCAAAGACAGCTCTGCATTTTAAGTATTCAAGAACACAACTTCCCAATTTATTTCAAACTATTATCATTGTTTATTCAACAAAAAAAAAGTTATATTTATCTTTATGTCATTTTTTTCAAAACAAATGTTTACAACTTTCAAACATTGTAACAAACTATGTCTGCTAAGAAGGAGCATAGACAAGGAAAGGAAATGACACCATTATTCTGCATATATATATGTTATATTTTCTGCACAAACAAATGGATAAACTGCTCAGAAATATTGCTGATCCCAAACAAATTTCTCAAATAGAAGCTTAGCATGAGCTGTCTGCAGCATTGAGGCCCTTGTTATTCTTCGTCTGACCTTTGGATTGGGGGTTATATAGATTGGGGGCAACTACTGGAAAGTAGAACTCAGATATTGAAAAAAAATAGAAAGGAAAATGATATATTTTTTTTAAATAGTTGATGTGCAGAAAATGATTCTTCTATGGGCACCTGACTCTAAACCTGTAACACTAAACCCCCACAGAAGACACATTAGACAGACACACAGGTTTATTATAACCTTCATGTGATAAGTACTTACCCTGGGAAATTACACACAATAATACTGGTAGGCCTACTGTGTGGTTACAGATCAACACATGATAGAATTATGTTACATAATTCCAGGGAAGATTTCTTCAATTACAGTTGCGCGACATATTGTATAAAGGCTGGCGATAGCCTGCTCTTTATATATTTCTTGTTTATACTAGATTTGACCAAACTTGACCGTGCAGCTTTCTGCTATTCGATATGGTACTAGTATCATTCTTAGAAACCTACAATTACCACAGAGTATAGACTCATTATAGCCACAAGTAGAAATTATTCTGACAGTTTATTTTGGTTTATCAAATATGCAACAACAAAAAAAGCGAGAAAAACTATGAAACTTGCGGACCCATCTTATTTAACCTGTAAATTTTGTTGTCCCCTGTTTAAGTATTTTGTATGTACATATATATAAAAGGACCATCCCCCTTCCTTCATAAAATCTTTCATTCTCTTCCTGGGTGGTAGATTTGGAAGGAGGTGTAAGTGGGCGGTGCCCAGGGAGCAAGGACGCAGTGCTATAACTTTCCGATGTGTATAGAGCTAGATGGGAACGTGCAGCTGTGGAGTGGGAGAGAAGTAAGAGAGGAGGGAAGCAAATTCCAAGACCACACCCCCAATCAGATCCCAAGACCACACCCCCAATCAGATCCCAAGACCACACCCCTTCCTTCATAGAATCTTTCACTCTCCTCAGGCTCTACTAGTA
>JAIPMN010000406.1:0-34895 GCA_020650975.1 Apostichopus californicus
TACCACTGAGTGAAGAGGTTTGTTTACAAGTGACGAAAACTTCCGGCTCGGATAGCAAAAAATCTACATGGTCATGATACGAAAAATTGATGGTGCCATGAAAGGCCAATTTGTCAGCTATCCGGTGATGGGTAGCGTTTAGCTAGTGAAAACTTCTATCTAGACTTAGAGACCACATTACTTTTGTGATTTAGTGTGTAAGTCAATGGGGCTTTTAATGGGCGTATGCTACCTTAACTGTTTTTATTACACCATTTGAGGAAATTTGCCTCTCTTAGACATTCAGTCATCTTGTGTGTTCCTTAAAAATGTCTGAGAAAAATTTGGAGAGTAAAGACCTCCAGGAAAGTACTATTTTAAAACTTCTAGCAATTATAGCGTGCTATAATTTGGGGCCTATACTGACTACCTTTAACCCTCTGCATTTTTTACCATCAAGTTTCCTCTCGTTAATTCCCACGGTTCCCGATGTCTTTTCTAAAGATTGTGTAACCAGGGATATCAAGGTGGATGGAGCTAGCTAGCTAGCTTAGCTTCCTGGAGAGAGGTGCTTCTGGGTTGGTGGATGTCTATTTCATTAAGAATGAGTGGAAGCTTAGGAGTGATGATATTGATGTTAAGGTGATGGGTTTTTGAAAGAAATGGAATTATTATTATCCATCAGATATTGTAGACTTAAAATGTGATGGGGAAATACTTTTGTTAAGTTCTTTCATCGTTATTTGAAGGTTTAAGTTGGTGAGTGCCGACGAGAAAATGGTATAACTTATCATTTGTTTTATGTTGATGTTTAGTTTGGCGATTACTTCGGAGAGAAAAGTTAAACGCGTGGAGATTGATGGGTAAATCATGAAGGAAAACAACACTGGAAATTCAATGCTACATCATGGGCAGGTTTAGAAGCTAGCAATACAATGTTAAGCCTAAGTTATACGTGCCAGAAAGTGTATCTGACTAAACAAAAACAAAATACTTTATCACGACTAATCAAGTCATCCGTACGTTCTGTTTTTGTTTACAACAACAAAATTGAACCAGAATGCAAATATGCATAATATTTCGATGATGTAACATGAGCAGTTTTTCTTCATGAATTTGATGTAATGAATAGTGAAGGTGTACAACATATCTTAGTAATACAGTGAAAAGCAGTGTGATGTGACAAACAATTAATTCAGAACGACACAGGCTGTCCTGCATGAAATGACCATTGACCTCAACAAAAGGCTTTTTGTATACTAAATGTGATAGATCAACATACTAACTATGCATCTGTCCTTGTTGAAACATTGTGTAAAACATGGTTTTCACAATTAGACCCTTGGTGAACTCAAACGACCATTTACCTCCGCCCACAACATTAGGCTTCTTGTACTCAATGTGGTACAATTACATACCAAAATATGCGATGTGTCACAAGCTTCCCTTGCAAAATTATGTTTAGAAAGGTGCATTAGTGTAGAGAGACAGGTAAGATGGGAGTGAAGTAAATGTTTGGCGTTTGTTGACTTCAAATGACCTCAACAAAAGCAATAATATGCTTCTTAAATTTGATATGGTTCATCTACAAACCAAATATGAGATCTGTCCAAGGTTTCCTTTTTGCAATATCATGTTCACAACGTTTTCACAATTTTACCTCTGATGATCCCAAGTGACCTTCGACCTCCACCGAAAACAACTTAACTTCTTGTACTCATGTATTACACCAAATATGAAATTGGTCCGACCTTCCCTTCTTCAGATATCGTGTTAACAAGATGGGCGTCACAAACGCACGCACCCATACACACCATGATGAATATGGGAATGTCACCAGCCCCCCCCCCCGCTTTTTCATTTGGTGGGGAGGGAAAAGTTATCAAATTCACAATGTTTCAGCAAATACTGTTGTCAATTATGGAAAGTAACAGAACAAGTAATTGAGTGACAAAAGATCTAATAACAAACAAGAATCATAATAATTAAAAACAAATGACAAAGAAAGACTTTTTTTTCTTTTCATTTATTGCTCTTAATGCAACCACAATTCAAATTGTATAGTTAGTTAGTTTGTAGACAATAGTGTACTCTGTTTAACATATAGTCACTTTGTCTAGACCTTAGAGCAGAACCTATGAAACTTTTCACAAAGAAAAACACAATTTCTTTTGTTATTTCTTTAAAATTAAAAAAAAAAAAAAAAGAATATTTAATTGAAAGTTTTAACGAATGGTCAATGCGAGTAGTTCTAAATCCATCTCTGATCATACAGAACGATGATATTATTTTCATGTCCAAATGGAATGAAACAGAACAACAAACTAAAATGCAATATTAACAATTTACAGAGTATCTTAACAACAGTCTTGTCTTTCAATTCTGATTTACAGTATGCTTTACAATATTTTAAGTGAGAAAAGAAAAATCCGGGTACCAATTCACTTAACTCCACAGAAGTGCATTAGCAATTTAAGGAGAGTGGGGGGGGGGTGGGGTGGGAGGGGGAGGAAAAGGTAAGAAATGAGTTTGAAAAGATAATGTGTTGGACATCTATTAAAATTATTTTTATCAAGAAAATATTTCCTTTGATTTAAATGCCAAATTATGGCTTCTGAAGGTTGACCCTCTGTCCTTGGCAATATTTTATTTATACATATCATTTAACTTCTGAGAGTGCAACCCACCCCCCCCCCCTTTCTTTTTACATGCAATTGAGACATCTGGCAACAAAATAAGGTTTTACTCAAATAAGAAATAATATCATGTCAGAAACCAATTTCTTTCTTGTCAAAAATTGTCAAAACAAAAAAACAAAAAATATACATAACTACCTTGCACTTTGTTTCAAAACTTACTGACCTTTGAACAAAAACAAACTGTGAACTCTTTGCACAACATTTCATGAGAAACTATAATTTTTTTTTCCTTCAAATCGCTCTGTTTATACAGACGACTGACAAAATCCATCTACTGTATTCGTGCTCAAAATGACTTACTTTATGTTGAAGCTGAGAAAACGTACTGAAGAAGTTTTAAAGTTTTCATATTATCAAGGTGTGACAAAATACCCAAAATATTCAAACAATCTCCTAAAACATTCACAGCTGAAAAATGAATGCATATGTTAGGCTGTATATCCATGAAAAATTTAAACCTTTTAAAGCCATTTGTTGGTGTCTGACATTTTGATATTATTATGGATTATCATGACTACACGTTTGACAACCGAATGAACATATGTTAATTTGAGGTACGCCAATTAGTGCGAGACAAATCTACCAAACTAAAAGCAGAAGAACGTGGCTTGATTGGTTGTAGTAATGTTGACATAATGGCATGAGGCAACAGATGGCAATTTTTGAAACTTTCATGGCATCGCCCACAAAAAAATACCACCATTGAATTAAATTACTGCGCTTGTTGAAAAATGCCTGCACCTCTCTAAAAACCAAATTCATTGATACAGAATCTGGCATAATTTTTATTGAATTTTAGATAACAGACAAGATATTGATATGACTCCACCTAAACTTGGAACCAGAAGAAGTACCGTTCCTTATTTCTAATCTGTCCTTGGAATTGCTTAAAAGGCACCCCCCTCTCCCCCCCCCCCCAAGAGAAAAACATACCTTAGAAATAACAATTGAACAGTTGAAATCCCTTTAGTGTACATCAGAACTGAATCTGTGAAATTTAAGTGAAACTTTCAATTTCTTCTACTGTATTCATCCTCCCCAACCCTCCCTGTCATGTTTTATAACTGTATGATAGAAACATTTGAGAGTAAAGTTTTCATACTACAAAGCTACTTTTACTGTCTCGTGTTATTTAATACTTTTCAATTTCTAGCACTGCAATCTACATAAAGTGTATCACAAATGCCCACGCAGGAATGCTCGACGGTAACTGCTCAGCTGTCAGGTTTATTGTTGATAAATTTAGAGGATATTGTTTTATAGTATTTTAATGTTTTTTTATAACGTTTTGCAGTAGGAGATACTGAACTATTATAGATAGATATATATCTTTTTATATATATCTATCTATATATATATATGGAAAAGGGGAGGGGGGGTAGATATATATATATATATGTATATCTATATATAAGGTAGAGGGTGGGGAGGTGATGTGGGGGTTTTGAGGTTCCACATACAGAGGTCCTTTATATAAGCAGCTCTCATTCAAGAAATAATACTGTTTACATCACAGTATTGTAAGTTATCACATTTTAATGTGATTTGCAAAAGAGAAGAAGAGATGTCAAGTTTTCTGAATTGAAAAAAAAAGAAAAAAAAAAACCTGTTGGAGATGGAGAATGGAGGATACGTGGTAACGGTACTCGATCGAATGTTACAGGCTTTGGTTTTGACAAAGTCAAGAAGTGTACATAAACTGAATACGGGAGGGGAAAAAAATGCGAAAAAAAATCTCTGTTAACAATTCTCGATAACTTTTTCCTCTAAACTTGTTCTTTTAGTTAATATACTACAACCTATAAAGTTTCTGAAATCATTCCATGAAGTTTTGAACTAAACGTAACTGAAATACAAATGACAAAGAGAGAGAGACAGAAAGAGAGAGAGAAGAAGAAAGAAAAGGAAGGCAACAGAGACAATAATATTTTAACCTATTCACAATCTGAAAATGACTAAAGCATGCTACATTCTGTCATGCAGAATGCATACTTCTCACACACAAACTGACCAAGGGTGTAGATCTCTGACCAAGATCCTGGCCACTTGGAACATACTTCCGTTGGGACTTCACGACCCCTTTCTCCCTCTGACCTAGACGAGGGCATGCGTGGACTTTTTCCCCTAAAAGGTATTATCCCTGAGGGTTCAGAGCTTCATCTAGGCTAAGCCGAAACCTTCGGGACATTCTTCTATAGCCAACAATAACATCTGCCTCAATTTGTCGTAAGTCTCATAGGCTGGAAGGTCCAGTTGATTGAAACTGAATTAGAAAAGAAAAAGAAAAAAAAGAAAAACTGTCTTTTACAAAGTCTGCCCACTACAACTGCTGAAATATCTTACATCTGAAAGACTTTGAGAAAGTGCAAGACATTCCAGGGTAAGGGTCGGGTTAATGGACTATGATCTCGACGGTCCATTTGAGAGTATGCATCCATACAGCTGGAATAGATACTGCCAAAGCACAGGACTTGGTTCTTTATCGAAGCCAGTTCCACCTACAGTAATAGCATCTTTAGAGAATACTGCCATCGAAAGAAACGTGGGACACTTCCACTAATGTGAAGATTGTTTAAGGTAACGGATTATATAGTGAAATGGGCGTCAGAAGGCATTTGATTATGAATATCAATCATTGCAAAAGAACCCAAAATATAAATATTAAGAGGATATTACCGACAAGGATGGCAATAACGCTGCTTCATCCAACATTTTAATTTGTATGATTTGCTTTACACTTTTATAAATTTGAAGAGATTCAGTCAACAAAACTTGACTCGGATGGAACTTCAAAAATAGATTTATTCGCTAATAGTAACCAAGGCAACTAGCTGCTTTTTACTGCGACAGTACAACTTACCAAGTGTGAGCGGTCGGCAGTCTCTCTGTGGACCTGTCGTCTCTGTGGATCTGGAACTTCTGAGGGCCGTTCATCCCTTCCAAAGAACCAAAGCCTTGCAGGGGTACTTTGGACGTTCCCGTCACAAACTGAATGAATTTGGCACGAAGAGCTTGATCGAATGAACGGAGTGCACGCCAAAACCACTGGATCTAGTCGAGGGAAATTAAAACATATTAAAAACATTGGACATTGAATATGTCAATCAACTTCCTGGCTAAAAACAGGCCAGGGAGTCCTTGAAATATAGCTCATTCTTAGAGCACTGAAGACAAAACCCAAATGTAAGATCAACTCAAGTGAGTGAATCCTTCATCTCTCTCTTTGAAACTTTTAGTTTCTTGAATTGAAATTTTGATTTGAAACTCCTGGGTAAGATTCCTCTATCTAGTAAGACACATTTAGCTTTGCAATTTATTTGTATCACACTACTTGGCTCAACAAAAATTGCAATTTCAACTACTATGGGCAAATATTTCCATATCAATAGCACAATTTTTCCTCTTTATTTAAATTTTTGTCTCATGAACTGGAAAAATGTAGGGAAAATGAAAATACGAATTATTTGAAAGCATTTCTTAAAGATGTTGTAACCATCTTAAGGTTACATGACGACAAGAGCACCTTCAGACACAGTTGTAAACTCTTCAGAACCACACAGTAACACAATGACATGGATGACGTACCTGTAAGGAGTTACTCTGATATTTATGGTACTCTGTGTTGGACTTGAGGTCATCGACGTCGACCGTTGGCAGGCCAGAGATGAGCAGTTCCAGTTCTTGCTCGTCGAATATGCTAATGAGCCTCTTGGGTATGATGTCGTAGAATCCGTCTAAGAAGCTGTCGATCTGTTTCCGTATTGCACCCGTCATCTTCATCTGGCAGACCAGACGGACGTATTCCAGCTTGTTGTCCTCGGTAACGGTCGTGTTGGCACCGTCCGGTTTCAGGTCTCTCGTCTCAGTGACACCAAACTCTTCGATCTGAGAATGAGACGTAATCCTGATTTAATATAATCTATATATGACAGTCCTATGTTGCAGTTACTTTCGCCCCACCTTGTCAAAGTGTTTGCAGAACTGTTTTTAACTTGTAAAGTGATGCCCTGAAGGCACGTAGTTAATTCTCATACATGAGAGTTCTTTCAAAAACCATTGTTGCTGTCTAAAAACATTCGAGGTACATCAGTGACTGGTCTGTGTAATCTAGCACACAGATCAATTATGTCAGGTCCTCAAGAAGCAATGTCAAAATCAACAGAAAAACAAAACAAAATAAAAACATGTCTGCAATGTATTACAAATTTGTCAACATTCCTTCGTTCTCTAACCGTCGATACACAGTGAGAAGAATAGTGTTTGCAATTTATCACTGAACACTGGTATCTAAACATTCCTTGGAATATCATATTAGTCTCTTTTTTTTAAAACTTCAGACCTTTCTAGAAAGTTTTTTGTCTCGATTGCACAGCTCAAATTTTCCTTCATGCTGCCATAAACTAAAACTCTAAATGATTATAGTCTTCTGGCTTACCTCTGTGCTGAATGTGAGCTCGTAACCGAGTTCAGAGACGTGATGCTCTGAAAGGAACACCAGACCCTGATAAAATGCATAGTCTTCACTCTCCATGTCACTGTACCTGTGAGGAGAATACAAAAACAAAACAAGATAAGATGGATGTCGTCATCCTCATCGGGTTACTGTGCACTTCCCTACCTAATGCACTGACGTGATAAGACTGCAGGTTTATCCTCACGTATACCTTGTGGACGGGAGGATAATCAAATCACACCACACTCAGCTTGTCCTTAGCTCCACCCTTATTTATACCTTGTGGAGGGGAGGATAATCAAATCACACCACACTCAGCTTGTCCTTAGCTCCACGCTCATGTATACCTTGTGGATGGGAGGATAATTAAATCACACCACACTCAGCTTGTCCTTAGCTCCACGCTCATGTATACCTTATGGACAGGAGGATAATCAAATCACACCACACTCAGCTTGTCCTTAGCTCCACCCTCATGTATACCCTGTGGAGGGGAGAATAATCAAATCACACCACACTCAGCTTGTCCTTAGCTCCACCCTCATGCATACCTTGTGGATGGGAGGATAATCAAATCACACCACACTCAGCTTGTCCTTAGCTCCACCCTCATGTATACCTTGTGGTTGGGTGGATAATCAAATCACACCACACTCAGCTTGTCCTTAGCTCCACCCTAATGTATACCTTGTGGATGGGAGGATAATCAAATCACACCACTCTCAGCTTGTCCTTAGCTCCACCCTAATGTATACCATGTGGACGAGTGGATAATCAAACCACACCACACTCAGCTTTTCCTTAGCTCCAGGCATTATAATTTATATCAGGCTTCGCTTCTGGTACATCTTGCGACAGAAGGATATCAAACCGCATTAGGAATAATTTGGGGTTTAGCTTTAATTATTTACTTGTGACAAAGAAAACAAAAAATCTCAATGTAGCAATTCAAGAACAAACATGTTACAGCATATGTAGAGCATTTCTCAAGCTGTTTTTTTTTCTCTTCACAGTGCTAGCTACTGTGACACTCAACAACAGCTTGGCAATGAAGAAAAAGAACTAACACTCTTACGTGCTACTACCAAATGTTACTTACGTTACAGCCTTTCCAAGTATGTGCTTGTAGAAAGATCTTGAAAAGTAACATTCCAACAACTTGTTGTCGTAGATAGCTTTGGCAATGATCCTTCCGACGAATTTGAAGTAGCTGAGATGATTCGGGTTACAATGAGATGAAGGGTTGGGGATGTAGGTGACTCTGTCTCCCGGTGATGTCCGGAACAAGGCGTACATGGGGTTAAATATTTCCCTGTTATCACAAGATGAGGAAAACAGAATAAATAATAAGCATGTTAAAAATTCAGGCGATGAGCCTGGGGTAAGAAAAAAAAAATCACCGAACTTTACAAAAATTGCGGTATAGGCTCCAGTTTGCGTATGCTACAGTGTGTTAGGATAATAGTTTTTGCCCCCGAGATAGAAAAGAAATCACGGATATTCCGCGAATTCGTGGAAAAAGCTCATGCCGGAAAACTTCATGAACCCAAAGGAGTTGCCCTAAAACAACAGTTCAGAGTTTCTCTGCTCGGGGGGAGGGGGAGGGGGGGTGAGAAACCTACAGGGTGGGTACAAACACTGAAAGTTCCATCAGTAACCAGTAACTGATGGAACAGACACATCATTTTTGAGAGAGGGAAGAAGTTTCCCTTTTGAAAATATAAAATATGTCCATTTATCACAGGTTCTCTGCTCTGTTAACTGTGGTAGCCAGAACTTTGTTGGAGACCAAATCTCTATCAACCAATTCCTATATAGCGGTTGGCACTCAGTATCTCAGAGGAA
The DNA here is from genome assembly GCA_020650975.1 of Apostichopus californicus. NCBI lineage: Eukaryota > Metazoa > Echinodermata > Holothuroidea > Aspidochirotida > Stichopodidae > Apostichopus > Apostichopus californicus. The sequence continues at coordinate 8,977 of JAIPMN010000406.1, forward strand.
GAAATTTTGCAAAATATGTGAAAACTTAAAATAGGTTCAGTCCGGACAATTACAGTACATTCCTATACTATTAAGTGTTGACGGGTCAGCAAAGTATTACCAGAGAATAGATTGCTCACATGACAGATCTCAAGACATCACTGTAATTTGTTTTAAAACATAAAATGTTACAAGCAATGCACAAAGAGTGACTTTGTCATTGCAAGTTAGGAATCCAGGCCTCATCAAATCATTTCTTTTTAAGAACAAAGAAAGAAGGTCGAGTTGAGAAACTCTTTGACGAAAGTGAATACAAGTTGTGACGGTTTACTTACTTAGATATAATAAGGTACCATTCCCTTAACAGACCGCCTGCATCCTGGCCCTCTTCTCCTTCAAAGACCACATAGAATTTATCCTTCCAATGCTCCGGAGCTTTACGATGAAGTTCCCGGTAGGAGTCTTCGAAGATGTGTTCCCGTCGGACGTGAATGGCCATGTCCTCCCTCCGCGTGGCTTCGTCCAAATGCTCCAGCTCCTGGCGGAAGTAACGCCGCTTGACATCAAAGTCCAGTATCCTGACATGGTTCACTAGGACCGCAAACGGACCCTCGGACAAATGGACCGTGGACTGGCGAAGAATCTGGTTCAGTACGCTACGATGCTTCTCTGTGGGACGGAGAGACGGCAAAGAAAATTATGCAAAAGAAAAAAAAAAGATTTGAAGGAGAAAAATGTTTTCAAGATATAGTATTTCACTTCAAACTATAAGTTGATCCTTTTCAGGATCATTCACACCCATGTGAAGGTCTTTTTATTTTTATTATCAGTTTGTTAACAGTCGCATAAAAACTGCTAAGAAGCAGGCCTTCCAGAAGATGTTTCAGTTGGAAGGTCGAGCACGGGTCAGAACTAACGGGAAAGTAGCAAAGTCTGAGATGAGACAGAAGACAAAGATTAACAAACCCTACTGTACCACTCATGAAATACTCTTACCTTTTTATGTTACCTACATAGGCAACTTGTTTATCATCCTGCTTTGATGCTTAGGCTTATTTATGATGTATACAGGGGGGCTGGTGGGGTGAGGGGGGTTGGCTGCAGCAGAACTCCCCCTCAAAAATCCCATGTATTTATTTTATCAAAATTATAGAAAAATGAAACATTAAAGAAGGATTTTCTAGGACTTGCGAGGTAAATAAGATAAAAAAGAAGGCCATTAAATAGGGGGTCTACCTGCCTCGAGCCTGTTTTCACTTTTCTTCATTTGAAATACATTTTTTTTTACTTTACATGCGAATGAAAACACCTGAGCTTCACAAAAAAAAAATTTTTCCTTTCAAATATCAATCTTATGATGAACTCTTCATTTCAGCTTTGTAATTCAATTAAATTAACGATACACCCCCCATTGGAAGAATTAATGTCCTTCACTTTGTTCTTTTCAGCTCACAGGAAAAACTTCTTAGCTGTTGAGGATCTAAATAATATTATACCATAAATCATTTTAAAAATAAAGTTAAAGTTTCCCGTTTTCCTCACCAGCAAATTGCAGGAATTTTTGGGTGTCTGGCGGCATGTTGGGTGTGACGATGGACGTTACGCTATTTTCGCGTGAGAAGAATCCCGAAGGAACGTTCCCCAGGCTCGGTGTGAGCGGTTGAGAGGACGAGGCCATCGATGACGGCTCCAGGAGGGGCTGAAGCAGAGAACTGGACTCGGAGATCTTAGGAGCAGCTTTCTCTGAGGCATGGACCAAAAAGAATGCCTCCACGGCAGGTTGAAGGACCAGGACTGCATGTGGGTCTGGAGTCTGGGACAACATCGTCAAGCAGACACTCAGGGTCTCCCATAACTCTTCCAAACCGAGCAAGAGACTTAACCTTTCCAAATCTTCTTCCTTCTCCTTTATTAAAAAAATAGAAGAACAGGTTAGATTGTCTGTTGGAATTTTCTCCCCTCTCAGCAGTTTTTTGGGGACAATGCTTTTAAGATCATGAATATGCTTGATACTATTAAACCAGTCAAACATTTTTCAACCTTGATGGTGCATTGATGAGAGTGTACACTAGGCATACATACAAATAAATGAGATAAGCTTCTATCACCTTTGCATACATTGTGAGAAACAATTATAGCAACATTATGGTGAAGGAGGGTGAGGGGGGGGGGAGGGAGGACAAGGGGAAAAAAACAATGAAAAGTATCAAGGGTTTGGATCTAACTTGTGCATGGGTTTGCGAGATATAGGAATATAGGAAAAATATAATATTGCTGTCTTTCACCTTATGATACATATCTCTGAGACAAATTGAGAAAATAACCAATTTTTTTTCTATCCTTGCTGGTCCAGTACAATATAGTAAATACTACAGAGTAGTGGCTTCATTTGGATGTGCTTTTTATTTGTCAACGTGATAATTAATTACATTTCTATTATTGGAGTTAAGAATATGTTTTTATGGCCAATGCTGGGTCGGCTATTAAACCCTAAAAACTTCTAAAAGCATCATAAGGTAGTCTTTGCTATACTTCTATCAGCACCCTCTTCTATCAATTGTCCCCTCCTCCTCCTCCACCCCCCCCCCCCCAAAAAAAAAGAATAGGCGCTGTTGAATCTTGTCCTATTTAACCCATTAATACATGCTTGCATACCACAAACATACATTCTTTCCCCGTGCCCGTTTATACATTCATACCTCAACTTTCTCCTCGGAAATCTTTTTCTCTGACTTCTCCTGCTGGGATGGGACTGATGAGGATGGTGTTGCTACTGAGGGTACTGGTATGACATCAGAGGGTGGTGGTGGAGCTGGATCCACCTCCATGGGCACCTCAGAGCCGGAGGAGACCGGTGTGACCATGGCACTACTGCTCGTGTCTGATGGGGCAGACGTGTCAGAGTTTGTGGTGGGGGCACTACCGCTTGGTGTGGTGCTCGTGGACACACCAGCAGAGGACGCTGTGACAGTCTGTAACGGTATCAAAATACACAGATTGTACAGAAACCTATTTGAAGACTTTGTTAACGTAAAACACAAACCATTCAGAAGCAGGAACAAAGACACATGTTAAACAAAGGCACAAGACTATAACATAACTAAGAGGAAGAGAAAGGAAAGTTGGAAAGGATTAAAAAGATTAATGAGTGTAGATAACTAGTGCAAGAGCCAGTTACATGTTGGCCAACAGATAACAGGTTAAGCCATGCTCTGTATTGTTACCTGGCATGTTGGCTGACAGGCTCTTCTAATCAAAACAATATTATGTCATAGCAGTCTAGAGGATGCTATCTACTGAAATGTTTATTCATTAACCAGCTAATGAACATGTGAGATCAAAGCTAACATCGTGGGTCAGCCTAGATTACTGTTTGTGTACTTTTATCCACACAGATATGACTTTCTAACATATATCTGAGTAGAGATAATCAGAAGTCTTTCAAACTATTTTACTCTTATCAAAGATTTAACTTACTTCTGATGATGTTAGACTAGCCTGTCTCTCAGTCTCCCTCTGGGCCATCATCTCGCTGGCGCTCCTAGCTAAGGCAGCTACAGCATTGCTCATATCTGAATACTCTCCAACTGTATTCAAGGAAAAAAGGAATGAAAAATTAATCTTGGGATTTAGTTTGGTTCTTTCGACTCCTAAAATTATCCTTCACAAATAACTTTGACTGTGATTCTGCCAGAGAACTTCAATCTAATCTCCGTAGTTACACTGTAAAACACCGATCATGGAAGACTAAGAAGGAACACTCACTAGGTTTTGCAAGTTTCGCCTTTGCAGCAGGCGCTACCTTGGCCAGATCCCGAAGCTGGATGATAACTTTCAGAATTCTCAGAAAGACTGTCTGGTTTGCCGTCTTGCCTGTGAACGACACCATGGAAGGAAGTCGGAGCTCAAAGCCCGATCGTTTAGATCCAGAGGCCGGGACGCTGACGACCACTTTCTTGGACTGGTTGTATCTGTCTACCAGCATTCCTGGGGTGGCTCCAGAGGAGGTAGAAGAAGATGCTTCATCTCCGTCTCCTCCTTCTCCTGTCGAATCCTGATCTCTTTGCTTCCTTAGGAAACTTGTCACCTCCATTTTCAGTTGGTTGATGTCGCTATAATGTTGATTTGAAAGCCAAGATGAAACGTCCTCGTTAATTACACTTAAACATTTAAGCTCACGGATAAGAGTGATCACAATGACAAGTGACCTGCCCCCTGGTGTGGCAAAACAATTTGTCACTCTCAAAATGGATCCAACAGACACTCATTCTATTTTACAACTGCATGGATAACCAGACATAGTCCAGACTCGTTTCATACCAGTTACCCATGCAACAAAGGATTTTTTTTCTTCAGACAGTTTCATTAAACATACCTGGCTTGCTAATGAAACTTTTGTTTCACAAGGATCCCACTCTCACACCTACCATATTAGCTTTCAATTGCTTCTCTGTCCCACCTACCCCCTCCACACCCCCCCCCCACTACCCAGTAAGACCTGGTCCATCTATTGATATAAAACTGACGGCCACTCTCATAGTATCGTATTTTATCTGGAAAGGTTAAGGGCCTTGAAATTCTCTTAACTCTTAACATAGCTTTAATTATACTTTCTCCATCTTTACCTGCATAGAGTAAATCCAAGATCCTGTGCACCGTTCAGTAATAACCTCAAGACTGCCTCCCTGGTGGGGGCGTGGCTTCTAGAGAGCTGCATCAATAGTGTCGTGGCTTCCTCCAGCCCATCTCCAGAACAAGTGTGAGTTGTTAAAACCTATCCAAATTAAAAAAAAATTACAATTTTTTTTTAAAAATTTGTACGAAAATAACATACTAGAAATATATTCAATTTCATATAAACATTAGTAAATAAAATAACACAATAACGTTAAAACATGAATTGTTAAAAAAACGTCAGAAATTCATAATTCACCCCACCCACTCACCCCACCCCCTCCTCTTTTTTTGTTTGTTGCTTAATCAAAAGGTTACAGTACCCATGAAACTTGATTCGAATTTTGTAGTGCTTTGAAAATTCCTGTAAAAGATGACCTTAATGTGCGTACTGACCTCCACCGCTAGTTTAAGAAGACGCTCCTCCACCAGTGTTTTCTCCTCCACTGGTGGTTTCTCTGCCTTCCTGGGTTCTGCTTTAGTGTCCTCTGACTGGGGTTTCTTAGAGTCACCATCATCTGTTAAAATAGAAAAACATCAGCACAATCCAATAATTATCAACATTTCTCCTCTTTTTGCTGACTATTGCAACATTATTTTAACATTATTTAATGGTATAAAATGTAATTTTACACAAAATACAAAACTTCTTCTCAATTTTGCACTTTATAATTTTGATTTGACTTTACACTTACTTCATTGCAAGAAAAGACTTGTTTAGAACAAATTCACACAGAACTACAACAACCACCTGTTACCTCATATTGTACACGGGCATAGATCTAAAACAACTATCCCCTCACTACCTCTAGCTGATGTGTGCCTCACAGAACTACAACAACCACCTGCTACCTCATATTGTATCCGGGCATAGATCTAAAACAACTATCCCCTCACTACCTCTAGCTGATGTGTGCCTCACAGAACTACAACAACCACCTGCTACATCATATTGTATCCGGGCATAGATCTAAAACAACTATCCCTTCACTACCTCTAGCTGATGTGTGCCTCACAGACTTACACCAACCACCTGTTACCTCATATTGTATCCGGGCATAGATCTAAAACAACTATCCCTTCACTACCTCTAGCTGATGTGTGCCTCACAGACTTACACCAACCACCTGCTACATCATATTGCTCCAGTGCCTTACGTGTCTAGAATATCTTCCACTAATTGACTGCAAACTGATCCGAGTACTGATTCACAATAACTGCTAATATTCACTACACCTAATATTGGCCAAACCAAGAATTTTTTCTCTCTATTTCCCATCTAATACACTTCCTATACCTGTTGCAGAGGTTTCCATGGGGACAGTGGTTTCACCTCCTGGTGTACTATCCGCCGTCTCTGTTGCTTGACAAGAAGGTACAGAAATGGCCATTGCACTCGGAGCCGTCGCACCGGGCTACAGAGAGACAGAAATGAGAAGGTCAATATTTACGACTTTGGATCACAAGACAGTATTTTACTACTCTTGAAACTTCTGACATATCTATGATGTTACACCCTCTTATCCCTTCTCTCTACTGCTTCTTCTATCCACAATGTATCATGCAAACATTTGTATTATGTGGTCCAAGAGTAAAAAAATTCCACCATCAGTGATGATGTATATATATATGCAAACAAGTCATTATATGTACTGTGAGTTAACAACAGCAATAGCAAATTATAAAATCAAAGCATCGCAACATTTTTTCTCTCTCTTCTCCAAAGCCTGTAATGAAGGATTCTCCACTCACCCTAACGGTTGAACTAGCTTGCCTCTGTGCACTACTCAAATTGGATTCCTTGTCCTTGTCCGGCAGGGACGCTGTGACCAGTGTCAGAAGATGCAGAAGCTTGTCTGTGAGCGCGGTGCTCCTCTTAACTACTGGATGCGAGAGCATAGCTAGTAACCTAGCAACAGGACTGCCCTCCCATGACGGCTCCTTGATCTCTTTACCGGATAACAGCAGTGTCGGCTTTGACGTAGCCTTGCCTTTCCTGCCATGACTGGTGCTGTCTAACTTCACCAGCAGCTCCCAAAAGTCCGGCTCCGACCGCTGGTGGCTGCCTTTCTGGATCGCACCGCTTTCCGGGTTCAGATTTGGTTCATTTGATTCGTTTGTGTCCATCTTCGTCGACTCGTCCTTCTGTTTCATTATCCTGGCGTGCGCCAAGGGGTCGGGTATAAACTGTTGTGGGAAATCGTCGGCTAGCGCGTAGAGCGTGTCCAGTACGTTCTGGCAGACCATGGAGGCCGCTTGGGGATGGATGTAGACGCTACCCGGTTGCCTGTCAGAACCTTTGCGGTTCCCACGCTGAACTTGAAAAATGCTCGCTCTACAACCCAAAGCTGCGTCCATGCTGACTGACAGCCAAGATGGAACTACGGCAGTTTTGCCTCCTACAAAAGAGGCATCCATGTCTCCGACAGGGCTGGTGACATCGCTCCCCTTTGTACCCTCTACTGTCCTACATGCTTTTGTTTTCTCTAAGATGCTAAGCAGTGACATGAGAATCCAGTTCCTGGTGGGCGGGTGGAAACTCAAGTTACGTAACACCCGCCACAGTCGGACGAGATTAAGTTTTGATTCGTTAAGGAACAGAAGCACCAGTAGGCAGGTTAACGCTTCCAAATCTACCAGCTGCCTTCCCTGTACTTGCAGACCAGAGATGTTCGTTCCTAGCCTGGACTGAGGACGGTGTGCAAAGTCGTTGGCCCAAGAGGCACCGGTCCTACGGGGTGACGACAGCCGGTAATAATTCAAACCCTGACCAGTAATTCCTGATATTCCTGAAGGGAGACAAATAGCAAGGGTTAATATTGTAACGATTCCCCAACATTGAAACCTTATAAAGAATGTCAGGGATGAGCCTGGGGTAAAAAAAAATCACGGAACTGTGCAAAAATTGTGGTATAGGCTCCAGTTTGCGTATGCTACTGTGTGTTAGGATAATAGTTTTTGTCCCGAGGTAGAAAAGAAATAACGAATATTCCGCAAATTCGTGGTAAAAGCTCATGCCTGGACTGTGTACTGTTCATGTACCTGACAGAGTTGTTATTAACAGCTTTCATGCTGACTCAGAATTCTTGGCATAACCTAACCCTTCAATATCAGAGGTGAAGTCTGGACTGGGTTCCCCTGTTCTGATTTCAAATTTAATATTGTTTAACACCCAAACACCGAAAACAAAGTGAGTCTAACATTCTACTGGAAATGACTTAAAACAGAAGGACAATTTACTCTCTGAATGACAGACTGTGATTTTGAAGTGGCTTTGGATATGTTTTTTTTAAAATGTTTTGATCTGTTACAGTAGCCAGTGGCATTACAAATGTTATCCATATTATGTTACAACACAACATTATTGCTATTATATCAGTTTTCAGAGCTTGAAAAATCTTCCCAAAAACAACCATCAACCCCGAGGCTAGGTCTTCAGTAGCCTATTTTGCGTTCCATCTGTACCAAGAGTAGCCTATTTTGCGTACCATCTGTACCAAGAGTAGCCTATTTTGCGTACCATCTGTACCAAGAGTAGCTTATTTTGCGTACCATCTGTACCAAGAGTAGCCTATTTTGCGTACCATCTGTACCAAGAGTAGCCTATTTTGCGTACCATCTGTACCAAGAGTAGCCTATTTTGCGAACCATCTGTACCAAGAGTAGCCTATTTTGCGTGCCATCTGTAACAAGAGTAGCCTATTTGCGTACCATCTGTACCAAGAGTAGCCTATTTTTGCGTACCATCTGTACCAAGAGTAGCCTATTTTGCATACCATCTGAACCAAGAGTAGCCAATTTTGCGTACCATCTGAACCAAGAGTAGCCTACATATTTTGCGTACCATCTGTACCAAGAGTAGCCTACGTATTTTGCATACCATCTGTACCAAGAGTAGCCTACATATTTTGCGTACCATCTGTACCAACAGAAACAGTGCATAGACATTATCAGCAGTGGACTTACTCCCTGTTTCCCGTATTCTCCTCTCCTGCAGGAGCTGCCTCCTCCTGATGACTCTAGCACACTCCAGTCTGAGAGCCTGTGCTTCAGCGGCTAGTTCTGCAGGGAGCAGAGCCAGCATGCTGTGATCTATGTCTGACAGGACAGACTGACGGAGGCTCCGAGGGAGGGTCTGGATGAACGCCGCAGGGTCCATCGGTTCTGAAGCCGCCGCTGTGGACGGAGGCTGGGTGGCCTGCTGCAGACGCTGCTGCTCAGCTCTCTCCTCAGCCAAGACCTGTCCGAAGAAAGATTCAAAGGTACTCAAACATTGGTAGAGAGACATAATGACTGTCAAACACGCTCAAAGTCTCAACACGCTTTAGTGGCCAACATCAATGCATTTGTAACTTTTTTTAAGTGATCAATGGATGCCTCAAACTTTTTTTTAATCAAGTTAATATTTGAATGTATCGATAACATTGGGTTTTAGTGAAATAAAGGCACCACAGCTGGAAATAATTGAATAAAATTGAATGCAATCTTTTGCTCATCCATTCAACTTCTTATGCAAGACAGTAACGATCTCGCCATAAAGTAGGGAAAATCGTAGAGACCATAACATTCCTGAAATGCCTTGGAGAGATGCATGGTTGACACCAAGGTATATATCCTGGGATTCAGCTAGATGTAAAGTGGTTCATAGATTTAACTTCTCATTACACTAACGCTGATTTACTTGATACTACGCCTACCTCCAAAAACCACGCTACCAACAGTGAAGATTTGAGGTCATTCGAATGAAAGGTTACTAATTAATAAACCTCACTGCAGCTGTAAGCATAATTGATGACAAAATACTGTGAATCTCAGCTCTCCACCGTGAAGTGGTACGGCCTAAAACAAGACAAAATAATAAACAATGGTGCACCATGTCCTAAGGGTATGGTCAACCATGAACGATTGCAATGGTATATATACCTCTTCCTGAATGTGTGGAGGAAGAGCCGCAAGGAATTCTGGGTCCACTTGACTGCTGGTGGGGGTGTCGGTAGATCCCGTCGTAGCCGATGTCGTGGCTGGTTTCGGAGCTCCCGACGAAGACGCATTACTCTGAATGCCGAGGTGTTCTTGGAGGACCTCCTGTCGGATATTATCTGGAAGGGCTGCTAAAAACGATGGATCCACTCCCTCTGGAAGTTCCAGGTCTCCTACGGGTAAACGGAATCACATGAGAGTGAACAGGATTTCCAGGGGTCACAAGAATTGACAATAAAAGTTTACTAAGCTGTCTGGAGAATTATAAACTCGACATTCCATGCCATGGAAACTTATTAAATCCAGTGAAGTCATTGACAGGAGGTAAATTTACTACTTTTCTCTGGTGCAAAATACCTAGAGCCTTGTCTTGAATTGTTTCTACTTTGGCACAACTTTAGTATAGAGAGAGAGAGAGCGAGACAGTTTAGCCAAACACATGACTGAACCATGCCCTGTTCCACCAATGATTTCTGATTTACACACAGCGGAAAAATAAAAATAGAAAAAGAATAATAATGAAATAATAAATAAAAAACATCACAGAAGATACTACTTCCCTGCTGTGATTTCCTTGTGTATGTCAAAGCTTTGGAAAATCAATTTACTTTCTTCTCTATTTTACTTCAGCAGATATTTAAAATATTTACTTCTCATTTCAAGGAACCTTCTCTTATAAGTTTCATTTTCAGTGCCTTCATGAAGTCTGCATACACGTTTCACAGGCTCTCTATGTTCAAGAATGATGTTAATCCAAAATCAATTTTTATTTCTCAACAGATCCTGAAGTGCGATTACAAGATTAAGGGTTTGAGATTACGGTTCAGATAACGTATCTCATCTGTTCATGTCAAAGGTCAAGGTTACGAGTAGATGACATGCAACACACGTAAGGGTTCGCTATATTACAAAGCAGACCTATTATATAGATGACGAATCTTGTTTGAAAACAGCCATGATTCTGCAAATTCAAATGTTGGCAAAATATTGGAATTATTTTTAGCAGGTAGATGACAGTAAATAAATGTTTCCCATCCTTGCAGAGTATCTTACAACTGATTTAAAAGTGAGCATATCTTGTCCTTTCTTTTATCTTCAAGTTCATCAATATAGGTTTCCCAAGTCTGAGAGATCTATAAAAAACTTAATTTTATCATCACAATGAAGTTTCAACCCGAAGCTCCATTCCAAGACGTTGAGGTAAGTTAAACTGAAGGATAAAATAGCTCGATGCGGGGGATATTTTTAATGGTGCTGGTACGATGCTCGTTTATCGTTGCGCACGAATGACCATTTTGATGATACTTTCTAGCATATTTGCATATTCATATTTTGCATAATTACTATGACCCTTTCATCTCATACCTGGAGTTGGTGCGACTGCAGCCTCAGTTGCATCTGTACCAGTTCTGTGTGTCAAAAAAATAGTCAAAGAGAATGTCATCTGTAGTACACAAGATATGAAAAAGAGGGGAGAGGGGGGGGGGTGGGGGGAGAGACATTATTCAAATTTCTGAAGTTTGGTTTCTCTTATCCCAGCTAAATTTTATGAATTTCCCAGTGGCATGGGAGGTCTAAATGCATTGTCAGACAAGATCAACTATCCTCCTTGCAGCTGTCAGGGAGACAATTAGTTCTTTCAAGAGCAAGTGCACTTGGTTATTCCCTTCCCTTCCTATTTAATCTCTCTGATCTGCTGATCACCAAACTTTGTTGTTCAGATCATAGTAACACAAATTCAGGTTGATTTGAGGGTCAACCAGCAAATATCTTTCATGATCTGCCTTGCAAAGGGGTACAGATATCTCACAACGGGCCAGTGTTTGATTGATTTCAAAGTTTTTTTTAAATCCCTCATTGGGTAAATGTTGTTAACCTTATTTGTTGACATTCCGACCTTGACTGATGATGTTAAGACTCCCTACCAGAACGTAACCTTTCCAAGTGCAAGCTTACATTGACCAATCCCCAACTGCCTTTCAACATGTTCTTGTTTGCTTAAAACCATCGCTAGATCACGCGAGCTAAATGACAGATTTTTGTATTCAAGATGTAAGGTAAATTAGATCTAAAATTCATGACAATTTTGCTGCTTGACAATGTTTTAATCCTTACCCAGTCGATGGCGTACCACTGACCAGGGCACTCTCTGCCATGACACGATCCCCGGTCTGTAGAGGGGTAGTGCTAGCCGCTCCAACGTTACTGGCCGTCCCCGATAGGAGAGAGTTCAGTGTGACCTCGCCTGTGGTGGAGAGGATGGCTGAGACAGGATGAGGTCCTGACTGGGTGGTGGTGACGGTAGAGAGGATAGTTGAGGTGGCAGGGTGGGTCTCGGACTGGGTGCTGGTGATGGCAGCAGAGGTGGGGACAGTGGGTGCACCTGCAGATGCACCTTCTGCAGCACTGTTAGTGGTTGTGATTACTAAGACAAGAAAAGAAATGAGTCAAATCAGCTGTTACCTTTCTTATTAATCCTCCCTCCTGCCCCCCCCCCCACTACCCTCCTTTCTTTCCTGCTCTAAAATGTCTGTCCTTCACTATTTCATTGTCCTCATCTCAAAGGAACATGATTGGAGGTGGTCTTCATTCCAATATGAAGGTTACTCCGTTAAGGGGGAAGTCGAAGGGACATTTATAAAACATTTACAAGTTGGTAGGGAAACATATTTGCAAAAGCATGCAGAGTGTGATAAAATCTGTTAAAATCACCATGCATGGTATCACAGTCCCAGTGAAGGTGTGTAGAAGCATTGCAGTATTAAAAGGACAAGAAGTATGCAATACATATCAGTTGTCCTAAGCAGCATGTGCAGTGCAATGTTTGACGTTCAATGACTAATGCAAACTGTAAAATAAATATCAAGATATTTTATGTTTACAATAACTCACCAGCAGCAACAGAAGGGACATCTGATGTGGTGGTGAGAGGTCCAACACTGGTATCATCTCCCTCAGCTGTGGAGGTCTCCATAGGACTGAAGCAAACAGAGAACAAAACATGAGCAACATCACGATTACACCAGTAACAGAATACAAACAACAGGGAAGACAGAAAGGGTGGGGGAGGATGGGGGAGGAGGGGTGCAGGGAGAGGAGAGAGAGGAGGGGGAGGAGGGGGTTGGGACACTGGAGTTTTGGAGGTTTTCTTTGACTGTCCAAAATGTCTAGCTTGATGCCTCTTCTGAGAAATACCTTTCAATATTAATCATCAATTAAAACCTACCTATACACATTAATACAAGTATCACTGTCTATGGCTACAGTTAAAACAAGGCACTACATTCTGTGGTCAACTTCAGTTGCTTCATGAAGACTGGGTGATTCTAATCAGTGGTGCCATCTCTATGTACTGCTCTATGATAAAGGTTAATAGAGCTGGAGGTTGCTTCCAACCTTCCCTTGTACTTTATTAGAGCTAGCTGAGTTAGTGACTGTATTACATATATATGACAGTGACTTTTACTACCTACATACCTCAGGGAATAATCTACTGTTCAAATTTGGTGTAGCATTTTCCAAAAGCTCAGAATATTGTCTATCATTGAATACTACATAGTTCCTGTGTAGAAAACTGCTATATACATTTTCACACTTGTACAGCAACTTGACCATTCTTGTATAGCATTTTTGCAATACTGGATAAATGATTCCCTGTACCTGGTGCTGGTGGGTGGTTCTACCCTCTCTTCTGGTACCGTTGAGGGTGAGGCCATGGGAGTAGACGCCCCCTGAGGTTGCTCTGCCCCCTCAAAATCAGGCACGGCTGGAGGTACCTGGGGAACCCTGATGACTTCAGAACCAGCGCCTTGAGCGAGAGTTGGAGCCATTTGCAACACGGTTGTGTTAAGGAGAGCAGCTGCTGTTGCTGCAGGATAAGATAAGAATAATCACATATTATTTATATTACTTCTTCGAGATCAACTAAACTTTATAAAATAGAAATGTCAATCTTTGCAGAAAGCCTCCTAGAATAACTTAACAGGCAAGAGGACAAAACATTGAGATAATATTTTTCTTCCAGTGTACAAAACTCACCACTAGCTTGTAAAATTGCAGCAGATGGAGAGGAAGAGAGGGAGGGGAGGGGGAAAGGGAAGAGGGTTAGCTTCTGGCATTTACTGAATCTCGTGGCTTACCCCATGAGTCTGGAGCTGCAGGTGTTGCAGTGGGGGGGGGAGGGGGCGGGGGGAGGGTTAGCTTCTGGCATTTACTGAATCTCGTAGCTTACCCCATGAGTCTGGAGCTGCAGGTGTTGCCGTATCCGAGGCTTCTTCACTGGTTCCACTGGATGGTTCCCCGCTCGTCTTCTCTCCGTTGTCACTGATCTATTTAATCAAGATAGATTTGTTTGGCCATCTTTAATATATCAATCACCATTTCATACCTCTTTCTAAATGCATGCAAAGCTAATATGCAAAAGATTCCTTTCTCTTTTCAAAGGACATTTCTAATCAACGAAAACTCCTGAATATGAAGCTTTTATAGCGTGGAGAACGAAACAGCCCAGATAGAAACCTGAAGGAAGTCGCTGCATTTCTTACAGCAGCATGTATCAAGTTTAAGTTTTAGTACTGTGCAGTCATGAATAGCTAGCTTGTTTGTACCATCCTCATATATCCATATTCATTTCCATGTTTAATTGGTACCTAAAGTTAAAAAAGTGTTATTTGATAATCTTACAAGCACTCTGTTAATGTTACCAAATAGTGATATATTATACATATATTTGACATTAGCTTATAGCCAATAAAGTAGCACATTTTTTTAATATTTCAAAAAATGAAAAGTTCTGTCATAACACAAATTTGTTTATGTTTCTATGCTCACAACCAGAGACCACCCAAATCTTTCTGAAACAGGCTTCTCTACAAATAAAGTAACCCGGACAAACCTATTACACTGAGAGTAGGGATAATAATCTCTCTTATTTTCCTGATTCAAGGTAGTCAGCTTTAACACAGAAGATGCACAAACCAAACAGAGACCATCACAATTCTGTAATTTATTTCTATTTCCTATTTTTTCTGTTTAATGAATATTTTAAATTTACCTCCATCTTCTCTTCCTCTGCCTCCTTAGAGGCAGCTTTGGTAGCTTCAGCAGCGACCCCGTTGCCTTTCTTTTTCCCGTGTCCCAGTAACGCCTTGGCCGTCGCTTTCCTGGCCTCCTCCACTTTCTTCTTGGCATCTTCTTCCGCTTGTTTCTTCAGTTTCTCTTTCCTCTCGGCTATCTCTTGGTCCCGTCTATTCTCCAAGACTTCAATGATTGGTCTCTTTAAAGCTGTTTGGACACAAACAAAGAGGGAGAGATGTTTGCTAAGACTGACTGAACTACTGTTAAGCATACCCAGAAGCTTGAAGTTATGGTCTTCCCTGTATTTAATTATACCAACTGTTCCTAAGCATACCCAGAAGGTTGCAGTTATGGTCTTCATTGTATTTAATTATACCAACTGTTCCTAAGCATACCCAGAAGGTTGCAGTTATGATCTTCCCTGTGTTTTATTATACCAACTGTTCCTAAGTTAAAACGTCAAGGGATTTTTGTATTCTTCTTTTCACATATATCACAGTATATGAACCAAATCTTTGTGTTCCTTCCTTTTTACAAACTACATATTATACTACTCTTCCAGGGTCAAGTGACGACAACTCACCATAACAGAAATTGTTATAAATTTTTCTGAGATTGCCAGAATGTACTGAAATGGAAACTATATGGTCAAACTATCCATGCCATCAAGAATATAAATATTTGTCAGTTATTCATCGTGAATTCATACATGTTCAATACTCCATTATATTCATACTTTTAAGTCAAATGTTATGGCTTCAAAAAATGCATTTTGAAGCAATTGACATGAAACAAACACAACATCTTGATTCTACATTATGCCTTTGATAATGAATGTTGACTGCTCCGGTCCACAAATATTCACCTTCTACACAATCGAACATACTCTCCCCATCCAGAATAGAAGCTTCTTCATCCCACCGTTTGTATACGGGAGTAACATTGGATGAAAGGTCAGGGTTGCTCATATAGCCATCACGGAAGGTCTGGAAAAGGAATATTAGAGGTGATTTACCGGTGAAGTAATTCTTGAGTACTGTGTCTTAGGGTTCTAGAAGCTTTAGGAGCATGGACAGGGAAGAAGCTTGAGAAGTGATATTTTTATACCCCATGAGTTTACCTTATTTGTCTATTTCACTATAAAATGGTGCAAACACTATATGTTATCATCTCCAGGTGTCAGACCAATCCTTCAACCAACTCTCACTTTTCACTTTCTTTCATCTTCCTTTGACTCTATCACACCCCGCTCCTTCC
Source organism: Apostichopus californicus (assembly GCA_020650975.1). Classification (NCBI taxonomy): domain Eukaryota; kingdom Metazoa; phylum Echinodermata; class Holothuroidea; order Aspidochirotida; family Stichopodidae; genus Apostichopus; species Apostichopus californicus. Next base: position 24,943 of record JAIPMN010000406.1, read on the forward strand.
CCTTCTCTCCACCACTCCTTCCCCTTCCCACCCGGCTCCTTCCCCTTCCCACCCACGCTATTTCCCCTCCCCTTTCCACTCCTTCCCCCTTCCTTCCCCCTTCCTTCCCCCTTCCTTCCCCCTTCCTTCCCCCTTCCCTCCCCCGCTCCTTGCCTCTTCCCTCCCTCGCTCCTTCCCCTTCCCACCCCCACTCTTTCCCCCTTCTCTCATCCACTCCTGCCCCCTTCCCACCCCTGCTCCTTCCCCTTCCTTCCCCTTCTCTTACCTCTCTGGTGCCATCATCTAGATTGAGGATGTCATCAGCCAGAGAGCTGGTGCCCCCAAGTTCGTTGTTGGAGTTACTGACGTAAACTCTGGTTTGGTTGCCTGTCTGGGATACTTGAACTACATCACTACTAGAGGACATCCCCAGTAACCTTATAAAGAAAACAAACATGGTGCGTATTATTATACTATGCTCTCAAAACATGTTTCTCTCTCCACCTACTTCAGACACGGTGCACATTCCACCATGCCTTCAAGCACGGTTTACATCCAATGTCTTCAAACATAGTTTTCAATCCACCACATTTTCAATCATGGTTTCCATTACACCATGCTCTCAAATACAGTTTACATTCTACCATATACTTTTAACTGATTAGTGTATGTTTATTAACTGTGAATGCTACCTGAAGTTAACACTATGTTATTGTACACAAAGGTTCTATATTCATACCCCAAATGAAACTGTGTTTTCAATTTCCACCTTGTTTTCAATCATGGGTTTACATTACACCATGCTTACAAATAGAGTTAACATGACTACTGCATATTTTTAACTTTTAATGTAAGCTTGAAGCATTCTGCTTGGCTGCTTAATCACACTTACCGTAAGACTGCCGAGACACTTAGCGGCCTGTGAGCTCCTGAATGGTAAATATGAACCATCTGTGAGTTGCTGGCCCCTGGACGGACATGCAACCTCTGCCTACCTCCCCTGGGCAGGTTCCTGATCGGAGCTGTGCCCTGGGAAGAACTGGCTGTATCGTCGGACATGTTTCGAACCAGCAGTGGATGGGTGGTGGAAGGAGTCCTAGCGGTTAGAGCACCGGCTCCTAAAAGAAAATAACAAAAAACATCAAAATGATTCTCCTGCTTTATAAATCAGTCACGTGATGACGAAAAAATTATTCTTTCTTAGCATGTTAACTGAATTTTCTTAAATTGAAAAAAGAGTAAACCAATGGAGTGGTTTCTGTATTTTCATGCGGAATTGAAAAAAAATGAAATAAATATTTGAAAGTTACATGACAACTATCCAGAGAGCTTGAGCTATACAGTAGCTACCCTCAGTTCCTTTTATGGACAGCATTTACTGATCGACAATTCTACAACCAGGATAAACCAATGTGCAATTGTTATGCAATTATGCAAACTTCTGACTGCATTAATCAGGAGAAATCTCAACACATCTTGTTGCTTTAGTTTAAATTGCTTACTAGCCAAAGATTGTCTTATTCTCAGAACTTGCAAAGAAGGCTTACAGGAGAATAAAGTCCTAGTCTTAAATTTCTGTACAACAATTTTGATTTAAATAGCAATTTGTCAAATTTGCATAGCAACATGTCCATTTTATTACTTAGTAAGTTGCCCATTCTGCATAGCAATTTCTCCAGTATTGCATAACAGTTGGCAATGCAATACCAGCGATATTTGTTTTTAAACCACAAACATGCCTGAAACTGGTTAAATTTTCGAAAACTGTTCTATATTCCTATTCTGGTAAATTCAATAACGTTGCAGAAAATTCCCTTGATTAGCCAAGTTTGACTTCACACAATGACGAAGAAAACCTGTGAAAACATTGTTTTTTCCCCCTTAAATTTGATTCTTGATGAAGATGTGTTCACTTGTTGTAGAAACAATTACAAGGTGTCTTGGTTTGCGATACTGTGATCTGTCCTTGAGTGACACTCTAAAGATACCAGGCATAATACCTAAATGATGCAAACAGCCACGTGAAGTACACAACATATTAATTATTAACGATAACATATAACTTGATGTAGAGGCTTGAAGACTACAAAAACGTATTCATGACGTTAGTGTAAAATGTCTTCGAGCCTCCAGGTTGCTATGGCACCATGATGAAACCTTCTTGGTATTACAACACACAAGAAGGTCACTTTACAGTGCAAGAAAAAGTTCCAATGATGTCACTTAGTATTATTATGTTTTTTTTGTTATGTTTGTCACTGTATAGCTGACAATTTCTTTCTTTCTTTGTGCTGCTGTAGCATTAAAACAGGGCTGGATTGACCATTGGGCCAGATGAGCCCGGGCCCACGGCTCCTGATTTAGAGGGCCCCAAAAAAAAAAGAAGGCAACAATCAAAAGGAAAAAAAAAATTGGAAATTGGAAATGTGACCTATGAAAAAATTTAATCCAAAATATTTTTGAATATAATTTTGTTAATGCTGCCTGTTCACTTACTTTCCAAATTATAGGGTAATTAGATATATGAATGAGATTTTGACAATGCACCAACGGTACATGAACCGTACATGTTAAACCGTGCTTCTGGATCAACATTTAAACACATCACCTGCTTCGAATACCGTAAAGCTCTGTGGCCCCAAAATTAATGTATGGCCCATTGCCCGACAAAAAAAGTAAATCTTACCCTGTATATCAAATTGTAGAGTAGAGAATGCTACAAAACACATAATGGTATTTTGAACAATGTCTTTAGATCAACATATTTACAGAGTTTGACCTAGTTTGATAATGTCAGTAAATGTTAATGCTTGCAAACGTTATTCTTGAAATTGAGTATTAACAAAATCCCTTATTCTTGTTTGGATGTGTCTGTGGGCAAATAGAATTTTGAGATCTTAACACTGCCATGATTCTGAAGCGCCCTCACCTTCAGTAGTGTTGTTCACAATGGTAGCATCAGTTTGTTTATGTACCAAATGTTTCTGTGTGATTTTACACTATATTGTGTCACTAAATAAAATCTGTCTCACATAAACTGTTATCAATCCGATATTAAACTGAACCAAATTCTGTTTTTTGACATAGTACATCTACAATGCATTACAAGACAGGTATCAGAAGCAAATTCGCATTAGTGGAGGGTTAGGGGCTAGTAGGGTTGGGGGAAAAACCTGACCGGCCTAAACAATGCTATCAATGTGTTCCACGATCACAAGCAACATTTAAATAATATTATCTACTAGCCTACATAGGAGAGGTGAAGGGTGCCAGACAGACTTCAGATTAGGTGTAAATACACTGTACATAAGTATCGGACAAGGGAGGGGGGGGGAGGGGAGGGCAGGGAGGATTTTACATTAAACACTTTTGTTTTACAAATATTTCATAGGTTTAAATGGAGGACATACTTCCATTATTTTATACACAATTTTATCACCTAAACTAAGTTATGAGCCACCCACCCGAATGGTATATACACATGTACAGTAACTAGCCAACACTGAAATAAATGGCAATTCTGAGCTGCTCTATGATTTAAGAATATGTTGCAAAAGTCAACAATTCAGTCTGCTGTGTGCTACATCTGATCATGATCACATTCAATTTAAAGTTCTCCTTCTAAGGAGAGCTCTTCTGCACTTGAGAAACAGCCACATCTTTAATTGTCATCCATAAATCCTCACCTCCAAACCCTCTCCTCCTACTCCTCCTCTAACTCCTCAGCTATCTCTTGACTTCTTCATTCCAATTTCACCTTCTATTCTTAACTCAGTAAGTCTTCTATATCACCCTGAAATCCCTGTTTCATATTTTTTTTCATATTTCTATTTTATCAAATTGAAATCAATCTATCGATCGATCGATCATTCCCTGTCCCAATATTACCACTTCCTGTACTCCATCAAGTACCTTTCCCACAGACAGAGCTACTTTTCCGTTCTTTCTGCTTAGATCTTCAACCATGGTAACTATTTGCACACATGTACTTCCCCCTCAATCTAGGCTAACAGCACCCTATTCCTGAAGGAAACCCCCTCACCTGAGATTCCTGTAGCAGGTCTCACAGAACCTGTACACTATTCCTGAAGGTAACCCCCTCACCTGTGATTCCTGTAGCAGGTCTCACAGAACCTGTACAGTATTCCTGAAGGTAACCCCCTCACCTGTGATTCCTGTAGCAGATCTCACATAACCTGTACACTATTCCTGAAGGTAACCCCCTCACCTGTGATTCCTGTACACTATCCCTGAAGGTAACCCCCTCACCTGTGATTCCTTTATACTATCCCTGAAGGTAATCCCCTCACCTGTGATTCCTGTAGCAGATCTCACATAACCTGTACACTATTCCTGAAGGTAACCCTCTCACCTGTGATTCCTGTACACTATCCCTGAAGGTAACTCCCTCACCTGTGATTCCTGTAGCAGGTCTCACACAACCTGTACACTATTCCTGAAGGTAACCCCTTCACCTGTGATTCCTGTACACTATCCCTGAAGGTAACCCCCTCACCTGTGATTCCTGTAGCAGGTCTCACATCATCATGAACTGCCACTGGCATCTGGTAAGAGCGATACCTGCCCTCCAGGCCCGGAATTTGCCTTACAGTCTCACCTGAGCAAAGGACGGTGAAAGTTTAAACTGTTAGAGAGGCTGGAATCGTGCATCAAGGACTGTATTTCAAATAATTTTTAATATCATTGCCATTCCTTTTGACGTGCACCTTTCTTTTGTTGCTACGACGACCACCATGGATAAATTTGTGACAGGGTGTGACCGGTTTAGTGTGAAACATGAGGATGACACAAACAAGCACAGAAGACTGGAACAAGTTCACAAAGTAGGCAACACACCTCTCCACAGACAGCTTATGGCACAAATACGTAGCTTATAAAAAGGGCTGAATAGCCACTCAAGGGGTCAGTTTGGACTGGCTAAGACCAGAACAATGAAGCTGGCTAGAACCAGAACAATGGTGCTGGCTAGAACCAGAACAATGATGCTTGCCAGAACCAGAACAATGATGCTGGCTAGAACCAGAACAAAGATGCTGGCAAGACCCAGAACAATGATGCTAGCAAGACCCATTGACTCAGGAATGTTAAAATTAATCAGGAGAGAAGGATTGAGAAGGAGATGTGGGAGGGATGAGAGGGTCATGATGGCATGAAGGGTATGAATTTTTATAGATTTGTGGAAAGTTGACATGCCACTGATGATGAGGAATCAGTAGGTATAACTGACTACAGCAAAGCTACTTCTTTATCTTGTAGCCAAACATGTTTTGGGAGACAGAATAACAATTTGGAACATGATGTACTTGCAGGCAATTAAAAGCAATGAATTTACACATAGCTACCAAAGATTTATTCAATCAACTGATGAAATGATTACATGTTATAACTTTGAAGCAAATTTTAGCCTTTGAAGAAGATCCTGCTAGGATCGAAACTTCAGGCCAACTTACTTTTACACATTCTCTTACACAGGCTCTCTAGTAGATAAGAAGTTTGCTAACAGTTTTATTTTATTTTAACTTTGAAGCAAGTAACTATCAATGGAGGAATGTTAAAAAGGAGTATTTCAGGAGAGAAAAACAAAATGGTAGAATAGGTAGGGAAATGGGTCAATGTCACAAATATTTTGTTAATCAAATCACTAATATTGTATATTAATCTTACATTTCCCTTTGTGTTCGTGTGACACGATAAAATATGATGCTAACCTAGAAATGGCTGTGTCAATTCATCTGCTTTCCAATCTAATGTAATCTAATTTATTCCCTGGATGTTTGTTTCCCACTGTTTTTATTTCACTACTGCAAACCTTTAACATGATGGGCTTATATGAATAAGTAACTTCCTGCTCTCTCACAATTTATTGAAGTTTGTTGGATATTACTTTGATTTACTCACACCTCCAAGTTTGTCACTGCAGCCTCCTCAAACCCCAACACAAAGCTTCTATACGACATTATGCTTATGTCTTATAATGATAAAAAGGCTCCGCCCAGTGTGAACGTACTTAACCACTCAAAGTGCGATTAAGATTGTCGGAAGAAGAGTTTGAACTGTTACAGAGAATCACAAGAAATGCTAACAATTTAGCAAAAGTGATTTCTTTGTGAAATAAGCAGCCTTTTGCTATATGTCATATGTGATTAATGAAATTAACTTTTGAAGTTAGAAAAAGCTATGTTGAGAGGCTGTGATAGCAAATATTACCTAACTACTGGCAACGGTTTAAATCTAAAGTGAAGACATATTAATCTAAAGCTAGGAAAGTGTCTCGAATGTTCAGAGAGGACTGTTGTTTTAGTGCTACAAATTGTATGATCCTACCTCTTTATTCAAACCAGACACATCTAACAGCTGTGCCCCAGTCATCAATTTCATTTTACAAATATAAAGAGAATATCACTTCAATGCATAGTTCATCACACCATCTTCATATTTCACAAGTTTGTGATGCAGTTTACTACACCAACTATACAGGTTTGCCAGGCATAATTAACTACACCACAGTCACACCTCACAGGTGTGCGATGGACAATTAACTACACCAGCTTCACACTTCACAGGTTTGTAATGCATAGTTAACTCCAACACATTCACATCCCACAGGTTTGCGATGAATGGTTAACTACACCTCAATCACACTTCAGAGATTACTGTTCAAATCTCAGTTAACTACACCACCTTTACAATTCACAGGGTAAGCGATGCCCAATTCAATACACCACATTCACACCTCACAGGTTTGCAATGTATAGGCAATTACACCACATTCACACCGCACAGGTTTGCAATGCATAGTCAATTACACCACATTCACACCGCACAGGTTTGCAATGCATAGTCAATTACACCACATTCACACCTCACAGGTTTGCAATGCATAGTCAATTACACCACATTCACACCTCACAGGTTTGCAATGCATAGTCATGTACACCACATTCACACTTCACACAGGTTGGCAATGCACAGTTAACTACACCAGATACACACCTCACATGTTACTGTTCAATCTCAAAGAGCATCATGTCAATATCTGCTCTCACAGCAACAGAGTAAGTCAACAAGATGGGCAGCTGGACCAGCCAGGATAAATGCAACCTCACAGACCCCCCATTTATCTTTACTTCAACTGTTCCTCTAGGCTACTCTACGCTTATGGTTAGTGAATTCTGCCAACTTTCTCTCCGATTTAGATTGTTAGAATCATGTGAAGCTGACAGAAACATTTCTCCATAAAACTTCCTCTCGATGCATTCTGATATCTTTCAATAGCTTGAAAGACTATTTCATAAAATACAAAATATCTGCAAGGTATTATGGAGACAAAGATACAATCATGCACAATGAGATTTCTGCAAAGCATGAAAACAGAAACATGGACAAAAGACAGCTCAGGAGAGGGAAATCTCTGAAGAGGCTAAAGTGGCCCACAATTCAACAACAGAGAGGATGTATATGGTATGACTTTAGATTAGTAGAAACACATATCAAACCAAGAAATCAGGAAAATCTACAAGCACTTTTAAGCAAAATCTTCCTGTATTTTACTATAGATGTCTTGTGTAACATCTCAACAGATCCCCCTCTCCCCACAACCCCTTTTTTTCTTGCCTTTAATAAATAATAATACCACACAATTCCCATATAGTACAATGCACATATTGTTTATGATCTGCATGTACGGTCTGAAGTAAAGTTTCAACCAACACCTGCTATGACCCAGGTAGTTTGCATCAAAGCAAATGCTGACAACAGCAGTTTTTAGCGGTCCAACTATTTTTTTTTTAAGAATTTTTCTGCCTCTGATGAGATACAGGATCAGATATTTATGCATAGGAATAGCTTATACTGCTACCATAAACACAATGATCGGCAAAGAAACAAGCAAAAAACACAAAAAAAACAAAGAAACGAATGCAACAGCATGCAATCATGAAAACAGACTGTTATGTCTTTCACATATATTCAAATTAAAATCTCAAATAAAATACTACACTAATGAATCAAGTTGATGGTTTCTATCTTCTGCAGTTTTAACACAGAACATTCTTAGAAACTGTAAAAATGGAACAAATCTTCTTCAACTGTTTAACTGACAAATGAAAAATTACTTAAAACATTAATTCATCATTAGGTTTTGGGTGAAAGAAGTAAGGACAATGTCCTAGTGTGCTTGAAAGACAGTGATCGTATATTGAGCCATGCTTGTTATGTTAAGCTAAAATGACTGCAAGCTAGCAATAGCATGCACTTATGGGAACTGTAGAGGGGGAATGGGGGGGGGTGGGCTGAAAGTGAATCTAGATCTTTCAACCATTTTCTTAGATGACAAGACAACATGCTGTATCTCTTTATTCATTAAAGTTTGTCAAATAGCTGAAGAAATAGTCCTGGTTCTGAGCAAACCCATCTGTTAACATGTTTCAAATATAACACCAAAAACGCCGACTTGAGAAAACGGTTCAAAATATCCTGATATCTGTCATAACAAATATGACAGTTGGTAAGATCTGTGTCATCACCCTCCCCCCCAATCCCCCTCCCCGAACCCCCTCACCTACACGATATACTCTCTTTTTCATTTTCAAGTACGTCTACAAAAAGCACGAAACCATCGTTTCTATTTTCCACCTCACTTTTTTTTTCTTCTTTTGTTTTTTTGTCGCTTCGGAGAAAAGAGTACCTTATCAAAAAGAAGCAGACCATCTTTGGTCCGCCCAACTACTCACCGGGTGTGCCCTCATCCAGGGGAATAAAGAAGTCGTTGCCCCTATCCGCAGTGGTATCTCCCATCCTGAAGTAATCCAGGTCTTCGGTGATGTCGTATTCCTCCGCCTCCATGTCCGAGTCATCGTCATCATCATCTGCGTCATCATCCTCCTCTTCATCATCATCCCCATCATCATCCTACAAATCAGACCAGAGATTGCGGAATATTTATTTCAGAGTGTTACTCTTGACACCAGACGGGGGAGATTGGTTTAACGTTGCTCACTGCTAGCAATGACAGTGACGGCAACGATAAAGTGACATTCCGATTTAAACAGTTCTTTTTAAGTTGATAGTGATACTTTTGCTTTTTGTGATGTTTTATACTAAATTCATGTATCAACAAAGCTCACTAGCTGGACTCTACAGACATGTTTACATGTTCTCTAATTAATTACTCATCAACCTTTATTCGGTAGACAAATCTCTATCGATTGCAACGTTACCGGAGTGATACTCGTGAGTTTTGGAAAATCACTGCCAAAATTGACCAAACTCAAAAAAGCTGCTTTATGTAGAATGATACAACTATTCCATATCACCGGAAAACATTCATCATGGAATCTCTTGTGACGCACTCACACACACACACACATACGCCATCATGAATGCAAAGGTTACGATTATCATCGAAACCCAAAATTGGGAGGAGGAAGGAGAGAGGGAAGGAAGGAGAAAAGATCATCTTTTATCTCTTTCGACTACAACAACATGAACATTGAAAAACTTTGGAGGCTACATTTTAAGCACATCATAGTATCACCGCAGATATCTTAATTAAACATCGCTTATTATGCTTCCAAATACTGCCAGTATTCAACTGATTAGTTTCCTACCTTGGTTTTCAATTTTAGTGCTTTTCAAGTCATTTACATGCCTAAATGTTAGAACAAAGTGACCAAGTTTGCTACAAGTGATACAAAGCTGGTGTCTATTGCTCTATCTCTGTTTTAATCTGGCACTAAAGTAAGATTGTAAGTGGCAGTAAGATACCAATCACTATCAAACTCAAAAGTGCTGAAACAGTATACTTTGAGACATGATTACACTATTATTATTACTTTTAATATTATTTATTATTATAATTATTAAAAAAGACCACCAATAAAGAAAGAAATAAGAACAACATCTCCAGTGACTTCTATATATGTTGATTTGCAAAAACTTAAAATAGGTTAACT
>JAIPMN010000407.1:9111-37571 GCA_020650975.1 Apostichopus californicus
TTCATATATTCTATATATATATATATGGAAACTCTACCTGCTCTTAACCCTTCCCTCCCCCCCCCCCCCTTCTTGGGGACCATGTCAAAGGCTGATAAATACCTGGTTTCAATCATATACTCAGTGAGTGGTGTAATACGTTTTCTCCTAATTCTGTTACAGTAGCACTCTTGCATTTTGAGATGTTCATTTCAGAATAGATTTATACTTACCTATGATAACTCTTAATGATGCCCCTGGGCTGATCTATTAATTCGCATGTAATTTAAATAAGTGTCTCACGTCTTGCATCAAAAGCCCCACAATTTTTATCTAGATTATCCTTGTTGTTTCATAGTACTAGAAGTAGAGAAGTTACAGAGGTGCACCATTGAAACAATTAACAGTTGTCAATTTTTGGTCAATTGAGTCTTTATTTTAGTATTTATTTAGAGTTTTTTTCCCATAGAAATATTAAATTCATTAATACTTAAGCATCTGCGAGACTCAGTGTATACATCCTTGTATATCAGTTGACATTCATTACAAATTCTCTACATGCAGAGCTGGACTTGTAATGCTTTCGACAGCTGTACTTAATTTTTTATGCAGGCGCTTTTATATTCAAGAGAAGCCAAAGATATATGATAAGAGACTAGTTAATTTTTCCCCCTTTCCTTTTCTTTGCTTTTCCCACTCGTTGTAAAACAAAGTTAAGTTGCATTGAGACATCCGCGATGTTTGTCGTGGCAGCTGTGTGTATTTGAAGTGGGGTGAAGCACAGAGTGCAATTATGCTCTCCTTGTAAATTTTTCCAGCTTCCCTGCGAGAACTAGACATGAGTCATCCTTCACTTTAATTAACAAGTAATAATTAAGTTTGCATTTTATTTTTTCAAGCCTCAAGAAAGAAAAGTCAGACATATTAAAGGCATGCAATTTTTACATCATCTTTTCTCCTTATCATGTTAATATTGTAAGTGGGAGTCTGTTGATATATATGTAACAATGTTTGGAGTGCAGGGATGGTATTTATAACTCAGGATGGTGTATCATACTGCGTCATTTGTCCTGGGAGGGGGTAATGGGGGGGGGGTAGGATGGGTATGGTAATGGGACAGAAGAGAATTAAAGTTGATCTCATCAAATAGTGTACCCCAAGGTTTTTAGGTTATTTCTCTTTTATGGTAAGGCAGAGCCGTTGATAGGAAAGTGGTCGACAGTGTCATTTCACATTAGTCTAGTTGTCTGATGAATTGTAAATTAAAAGCAGCAGGGAGATGGCCAGTATAATGAAACGAGGAAAAGAAGTATGAAGACAAGTACGTAAAAACAGCCACGTGGTAATGTTGTATTTCTTCATGTCGGCAATGAAGTGGTTTATGAGACACCGTTTTGCCAGCAATTATAACTACTAATCCATCGTTCATCGTTACATAACTTGCAAATTATGGATAGCGAACGGCAGTTACATGGTGAAAGAGAAATGAAGTTTCAGAAGACTAGAATTTATCATAACACACTCGTCTGCATCCTCAGTCGGCAGCAGGTCCAAGTCGGAGCCCTGTTCTCGATGCAGTTTGTCCTAGTGTGACAAAAGACAATCGCCTTTCTTTCGTTTAACCAGCATCGAGATGTATCACTTTCCATAAATGCTACATTGAATAACTAACCATCATGCAATTTTTTTTCATCATAACCTCAAAATTTGCAATGTCCATTATTTAAAAACTCCCCCTCCCCCCCCAAATAAAAAACCCTCAAAATTCCAAAAGCATCAGTATCGCTATTACCTTCTGTGCCATTCATGTGTGCCATTTAACGACGAAGATGTACGATCGTGATCTTAATACTGGCATAAAGAAAACGACCGTTTCACTAACAATATCCATCTTTTCCAATCTCCTTTCTCTTTTCTCTCTAGGTTGGTCTTCCTACGAAGCCAGTACTCAGTTGTATAATCTTGCACATTTAGGTGACTAATACAGTTTAATGCATCTTTTCAATTAGTGTGCATGCATTGTACCCATTTCATTCACCTATATTATTTTATTTTTTTTTGTCACCTTTTTCAGTGGATAGAAAAAAAGTTGGAAAAGGAAACAATGTGAGGTTTTTTTTTGAGTGTTTTATTGATTTTTCCTCCTATATATATTTTTTTTATCAGTTTGATGGTAGTCATGTCATTGGGATTAGTAATCGCTGTGGATCGCATGTTTGAGTGTCTTATTAATTTCATTTTTACCAACCAACTGTTCTGTGTCTATCTCACTATATTTTCTTTTTTTCTTGATGGAGTTTTTTTTTTAAGTTTTCATTCTTGTGACTTAATTTTTAAAGAGTTGGCAGTAGTGGTTTTAGGTTTTATATCCAAGTAGATCAAGTACAACTATAATGCTGAATACTTTCAGAAAAATTACGGCAATAAAGAAAAATGGGAAAAAAAGGGAGATGACTGTTTGCTGCGTATGGCTTCAATTCTCCCTAGAGTGTGTGAAAATTGAGTTTGGAATGTTCAGTTAAGACTGACAAGCTGACATAACAAACCCCTTAAATAAAATTACCTGGTCCCCAGTCCACCCCTTCTTCTGTGAGTTTTCTCTCATTACTGAAATCGGTACCCAATATGATGAATGGAATATGCTTTGTCATGTACTTTGGGACTACTATACACATCTCCATTAGGGTTCATGACCTCATTTCCTCTCTAGGAGCAGGCCTGATGACCGGAGAGCAATTCCATAGTTTTGTTGTTGTTGTTGTTGTTGTTAAGGAGTCGTAAGAAAAAGAGAATAAAAAACAATGGCTGACTGTAAAACCATGATTTCAGTTGTACAGTATTTAATATTGTTGATAGGATCCTTAAAAGGTCTATTTTTGTGACACAAAATGCTGTAATGGCCAAAACTAAAAGCAATTTTTATTCACATTTCAACATTTCTAAGTCTCTGAAATGTATTTAGGATTTAGTGGCAAGTTTGATCTTCACAAGATTACAAGGTGACTGCAGATTGCATAGGGCAGTCTACACTGTATTGTGTACCATGAAGCCATACTTCTTTTTGTAACTATTTGGGACTCCACTATATAATTCTCAGACCCATTAGATTTAGCCATTGTGGATAGTTTCTTTGAGAGCGAAATCCATTGGATGTAGACAAATACCACAGTTACATTGCAAACCTTAAACAGAAAATGGAACAAAGACAGAGAATGTAAAAAGTAAACATATGAACAGTTTTTGTTTTGCTGTTTAGTTACTCATTTAAGTCTGAAGTGCAGTTTTATCTCTGTAGATGTTGTACTGTTGAATTTGACTTGAGTCTCTTCCATGAAATTGTCAATGTTTAAAACAAAATTTATAGACCTCCTGTAAAACAAAAACAATGTTCTTGCCCGGCACACTATATGACATATTAAGAGAGGGTAATTTATTGTTATCTCAAGTATTGAGGAAGTAAAGTAACAGAGTATTTTACATATAATCTAGCAGTAAGATACTCTGGTTGCTAGATTCATAGCAGATGGTAAACAGAATCTTAGTGGTGTGTGTGGACTGTATGTGACACTTGCTAGTAAACATGCTAACACAAAATTGCATCATAGTTGAAGTTCATACACTCTATGTAGATCTACCTTGGTGAGTAGAAGAACCCTATTGCAATTGGTCAAAGGTCAACTCTTTTGTGAGGTGAATGTGTGAAAAACCTTGTAAACACAATTGCAAAAGTAAAACTGTGTTTGAAATTGGTATGTGGCATATATTGATGCAAAAACCCTATTGAAATCAGTGGAACTGAAAAAAAAGGTCATTTTAGGTCACCATAGGTCAAAGTCTGAAAACCTTTTAAATGAGATAAAGGCAGAAGCTACTGTTGTACTTGGTATGTTAATCAAACATAGTGTGTTTCAAGCACCCTGGTAACTATCATTGACAATCACAAGTTTGTGTGCTGTCTAGTATGAAATGTTTTCATATATCGATTGTAACAAAGGAGTCATGTAACAACGGCCTATTGGCCGTTTGGACACAGACGGATACAAGTTTGGTTACCCTTCTCTCTTTTACGATGGGGTTAAAGACTGATTTCTGTCTCTGTCGCAGTTGTAAGAGTTCAAATGTTCAAAGTAGGAACCAAAGTTATGAGGATTTACAATCTCTTTAAAATTTCTAGCCCTCCAATCATGCTATTAAAAATGATTATATACCACGAACACTGTCAGCCCTTATCCTCAAAAGAAATTGTGTTCATTAGTTATCAAAAACCCTCACTTTTAGTTTACCTATCTCAACGCAAGTGCTGGACTCTTGCTATAATACAGCGTTCTTTCTTCTATTTTCTGAATCTAAATTGAGTAACTAACTCGTAATGGATTCCATGAAAGTGAAAGCAGGTCTTTTGTCTAATTTATATATTGCAAATTTTTTCGGTACTTAAACGTGAACCCTACAGGTTATTTCTCAAAGCAAGATTGCAAATGATCAAAGTAAGAAAAGCCAATCAGATGCATTTTCCACGAAGCAAATTATTATATTAAATCGTAGTGAATAATTAAGGATTTCACTAGAATCTAAATAATTCATCATCACCAATTCATGCCGTCATGTTGATTCCTGATCCAAAACAAGACATATCAGAAATGTTCAAAATTTTACTCTTTTGTTGTAATGTAACTCACTCATTTGAACTAATGAATGCTGTTATATCATTTGAGCATTGCAAATTTTTTATTTTTTTTTATATTTTTATTAACACTTATTTTTAGGAAATTCAATACAAAAATATTACTACACTGATAAGATTGGATTTTTACTGTAAAGGGATCAAAATAGATGAGTCAAGACTGAAACGAGCTTAAATTAGCAAAAATGAAAATATGAGTAAAAAGCCACAAAATGATTCTGGTTTACATCACACATATATATACAAATATATGTGGCTGCTTAGCAACTGACTTCCAAATCCAATTACCTTTTAATCATCGTCTTACATCCTTTATAGAAAAAAAAAAAAAAATTGTGATCCAAACCCTGGTGACAAATAATCTTTTTTTTTCTAATCAAGCATTCTTTGTACCATGCACACTGTGAAAACATCCTTATCCTGCTGTAATACTGTGCTTAATTTACTGTTACGTGTGCTTCGTATCTCTTCAGTACTTTCAGTGAGAATTAATAATTAAAGTATAAATATTAAAGCCTGCATCCCACACAAGCCATGTTTTTAATTTAGTCAAATAATGCAAGCATCACAGACTATGGATTATGAAAGCATGAAAAGAAAGTGTTCAGTGAAGTGTGACCTAGCGAATGGAAATATATATAGCTATTGGCTTGCCTTGAATGTATAGCTTTTGTCATAATTGAACATTCCATTAATTGTCGGTGAACGCTCTGCATCCAAATTTAGTTATAATGATATATAGGAGTAAAAATTGGAGAGAGAGACTCTTGCAGTTCAAACTACTTAAAAGTCAAGATAATCAAATGAATTAAACATTTCAATGTCTTAATGTGGTGCTCTTGTTCATATATATTATCCTAAACTATGTTTAGTGACCGTAATGTCCCATCTGAGTTTTTAGGATACACAGAGTAAATCTTAACCCCTTGTGATAGTATAGCAAAGACACCAGAATTCCCAGAGTGGGGGTCGCTGGTGGGAGGGGGATGGGGGGGAGGGAGGGGATAAAAGGATGGCAAGCAAGCACAAACAGTTTGGTGGGAGCAAATAGTTTGTTAGAGCAGTAACCCACTCATGTAAAGTACACAATTTTGTTTTACCAGAGCCAACCTGGGGGTAGGGAGAGGGATGACTAAGGAAATCATTATGAGTGAAAGGTAACTGCCCCCATGCTCTCCTTACTCAGGTGCCACCACTGTGTAGTGATACATACCAGAATAGTTACATGTTGGAATGCTGTATCCGGCCGAGTTGAACAATTTGACCTTCCGTTGCTTCAGCAGTGTGACTTGGTCGAAATTCATATTGAGCCTAACAGAGAGAGCAGATTGGGCATTGCGATAGCACTGTCGTTGTGTCCACCCAGTTTTATTTTTCTAGTCTATTTTAACATTTTTACTTCACCCTGCATCTCATACATGCTATCATTTCTTTGGTTACCTGACCTATACTGTACTGTAGGTGCGTCAGCTGTCAGTGGCCCTACCCGCCCTTCCTCCCCCCCCCCCTCACATTACCTCATTATATCCTATTAAGCTCCTCTAAGGATCAGAGGGTGTGACACAGAGAGATGGGGGGAAGGGAAAGAATTGCAAGTCAATTGGCTGGCAGCGTTTGTCTTAATTGCTATCATTCTTTTACCGTCATTTTATCATTATTACATCAATTTGTTGCTGATGTTGCCTCATTTCTATGCTTTCAAGTTCATGCTTGCCCATAGTCAACAGTGTTGATACTGTACATGTGTATCTAAATGCATATTCATGCTATGTGGTTATTGTGAGTCCATTAATACCAACAGTTTTCAAGTCTGAAGCATTAACTTTTCTAACCATCCTCTTTCTTTTCATTCCATAAGTCACATGTGCATTGTCTGTTCTGAGAAGTTTGTATGAAACGTATCAAGCTTAAATGTTTCTTTATTCAGATATGGACATTTGTATTTATTTATTTAATACGAAAAAAAAGGGCCAACTTAAAATAGTTTTGTATGGAAGAGTATGTGATGACCGATGGCCACCATGTTGAAGTAACGTTGTAGAAAGTCACTTTCTTTAAAGGGTAACCGTGGACCTGTTAGGGAGTAATAGGAAAGGTATCACATATTGACCAAGTTGCATATATATATATAAAAGTAGAGTCACATCTCTGTAACATTGGGACTTTCCTAGAGCATGGGTTCGTAATAAACAGCAGGCCCACGGGCCAAACCGGGACTGCAAAAGATTTCAATCTGGTCTGTGAAGAAAACTCAGACCACAAGCTAGCTTGGGTGTGTGGATTCCTTAATTGGTTAGGTTTGAGCACCCTACCAGCCTATCCTACATCTTCAGTAAATCTGGGTATAAGTATAATTTTGGTCCTTGTTTGGCCCTCTGCTCCAGCCAATGTTTTTCTCTGGTTCTCAAAGAAAATTACTTGAGGACCCCATACTGTTTACATTTCATACCCTATGATTTGGTTACATACTAAGAAAGAACTAGAATGTTAGTTATATCCTCTTATGTGTGTTTTTTTCTCTCGTTAGTGAACAAAATTCTCGTCAGGATTAAGGTAAAAGGATCATATCCGCTAAACAGGGAAAGGGTTATCCACATTACAATCAAAGGAAATCCACACAGTATAGTCTCATTTAGAAACAGACCTTTGAAAAATTCCTTTTCCAGTGTAGTTGCATGTTGTATTTAATCTGCTACAGTTTGGTAGTACAATCTTGATCATTAATAGGAAAGATAATTTACTTGAAAATGTAAACCTGTTACTTGAATCCTCCAAACTTTTGGATTTTGGGAGTTTTGGGATGATTAGTGTTAAAAATACATAAACTGTACAGAATGTGAAGAGTTTGTTCTCTTTATTAAATGTTTCTGCAAGTAAATTGAGGCTAGTCCCATGATTTCCCAATTCACATGCTATGAAAGTGCTTATTTGCTACATGGATGTGTGAACTATCAAAATTTGATTGCTTGTATGGGTGGCCTATAACCTGCAAAATGGGCCAAGGCTGATAATATTCGGAAGCAAAGTAAACACTCGACTTTGTTAAGGTTGTCAAGGTTTCTGCTTAAAGAGCTTGATTCAAATTGTGATGATGGTTTTCTAACGAGTTGTTCCTCACTTAATAAGTTCAGTGAAAACATTCAGTCATATAGATTCCTGAAAATGTCAAATCTTGTTAGCCTATGTCCCGAGTTCTTGGAAAGAAAAATCTTGGTTTTGGAAAGAGAAAAATGAAATCAACCTTTTGTACACATAATTAGTCCATAGGAATAATTTAGCCGTGTTCGTGTAGTATATATGCAATGCCAAATGGACAGATTGCTATATATGCAAATGCAAAGACTCATGTCACCTTTTGTACATGGAGAACCATAGTGAAATCAGATTCATCAACCACAAGTTGCTACACAAAATGACATTAACAGTGGCGGAGCTAGGGGTATTGGTCAGGAGGGGCGAGAATGGTCTGTAGGGGCGCTTTCGACACTATCTAAGGGGAGCGCCACCACAGGTTGGGGCGTAGCGTACGGAATTTTTTTGAGTAAAGATACTCCCTAGATCGCCGGAAATGACCCGTTCCGGGCCTGGCTAATTTGCAGATAAACGAAGAATAAATAGGTGTCCTCGCGAACTTACACCAACAAAATGTTACAAATGTCAATAGGTAGATGAGAGCGCAATAAAAAAGTCAATAATCGCGAATAAGTAAAAAGTGGTAAAGAGCTAAAAGGGCGCCAGCAGTCCATTTGAGTCCGTCAGGGGAGGCATCCGCCCCCCCTGACTGTATGGACGCTTCGCCACTGGACATTAATGTGAATACTAAATTATTCCCTGACACCTGACACAAAGTTTGCAAGCAATGACTTCAAGGTATACAAACATATATGTGTATATGTGTGGATTGAGGACTATAGGAACATTGTAACAGACAGTTTAAGTATTACTATCCAGTAACAAGTAGATAACTGTGCACATTAGATTATGATCACACAAGTGACATACTCAATGACTGTTTACTGATTCTTCAGGCTGAGAGACACATCGAAAGTCGCATATCACCTTCGAATCAAGTGCAAAATAACACCCTTGTAGTTTGATCTTACGTCACCAGCCTCCATGTGGATACGGAAGTCTGAATCAAGTCTCAAGAGCCTCATGTACGGATCAGAATGTTCCTGTGTCATGTACTAACGATACAAGACATTCAATTGCTGTTCCTTTCGCTGCTTGTGATTCCCATGAATGTCACGAGATGCAGCCTAATTTCTCTGGTGAATTAATCTGTGAACTAGATGTGCGGCCTACAGCCTGCCTTATTTAATGAAACGCTTCGTAACATTGAATTAAACCCCACTCAGTAGATACTTTTAGCAACTGATCAATGCTATGGAGGTATTTAAATAATCTGACTGGTTGGTTATCTTGAATAAATCTGGTGGAAAAATGGATGTATTTAAGCTTTGTGAGCCACATTCTAGCCATGCTAGTTGAATGAGTGTCAGTTCAAGCTAATTGCCCAACTCACAGAATTTCAGGTCACTCTACCTGGCAAACAATAGAGATCTAATCAGTTCCTTGTGAGTTGGTTCACATATTGAGAAATCAGCTTCAAAAAACAGCTTGGAATTAGTGTTTGAATAAATTATATTGACCGACCAAAGCAAATTCAAATATCTTTTATTCGGTGAACTGATGGAAAATTTGACAAAATTAGGCCACATATCCGGTATTAAATATGATAATTAATGATGCTTCTGAAGATAATGGATTGGGGATGAAATATATTGGGCAATATATTTAAACATAGTGAACATGTTAGAGCTTGTGGATATTCCTAGATTACATATCATATATATCATGTCTTGTTAGAACCTTGGAGGTTTGGACACTTTTGTCCCAATATGAAGCTGTTTTTGCTATTTTCTGGTTTTGCACAAATCTGTATGCTTATGTCTAATGTTTGAAGTGAGTATTTAAAACACCATGGTATATATATATATCCAAAATGGAAACTGACTCTTCTTAGCTCCTTGGGAACGTTGTTCTTCATAAGCATCTAAATTGCAAATGGTAAATAATCAAAATGTAAAAACAAGTTAAGAATCACCTTCTAGTCTCTCTAAAAAATGGAAACCAAACAGAATTTGTTTTCCTTGCACAAAGAATGATATAATGCAGTAAAAGCTGCACACTTGCCAGCGGAATTACAAAATGAATAATTTGTGGGACAAGAATTTTTCTTTATTAGCTTAATACAGAGGTAGTAAGTGTGATAGATAGGTCTCGCAGAGGACTTGCAGCAAGCACGTTTATGTAAAACTTTGTAAACTCAGTGTGTAACTATGAAACAGGATACTAACTCATAAACTACTCCCAAAATGGCAGCTTTATTTGACAAATTCTAGCAAACTATTGC
This sequence comes from Apostichopus californicus, assembly GCA_020650975.1. NCBI lineage: Eukaryota > Metazoa > Echinodermata > Holothuroidea > Aspidochirotida > Stichopodidae > Apostichopus > Apostichopus californicus. Next base: position 19,191 of record JAIPMN010000407.1, read on the forward strand.
CCTATCAACCAAAATCTCTTTCCATTTCTCCATATTTTGCTTTGATCTACTTTGCTTCTCACCTTAACCATCCAAGAAAAGAAATATTAAAAGGAAGTTAAAAATTAAAAAAATATATATATATATTCTTTAAACATGTGACCCTATCACTATATCGTGGATCATAAGCAATGGAACATATATGCAATCAAAGTACAGATACTGGCAGACCTGTTTGTAGACAAATATTCATTGTGGTACATATACACAGACCTGCATTGTAAAGTATAATTTATATATTCTAGCTGCCATTTGTACAGCCTTGATACAGAGATGTTATTTCTTGTCAATAGCCAATTAGATCCCTCCGTTATATAAACGCTTATCATATGAACACATATATATATAGAGTCTCTCACTGCATGACTAACTGATGATGCATTCAGTCTGTTAAACGTTTCCCTGGTTGAATACCGATCGGGACATATCTTGCTACGAAACTGTACATTTCTAGATTAATTGCGTTCCAATTCATATTTTTTTGTTTTTTTTGTTTGTTTAGTCATTCTTTCTCTCTCACTTTCCCCCTTTTTAATTTTTTTTTTACTCTTGCTGGTAACATTTGCTGTGTATGTCGTGTGCCAATAGCTAACGCTGGTATATAAAGAAAGGAATAGAATAGAAAACTAACAGAGGCAATAAAAAAAAATGAAAAGGAGAGATATAGTATGGAGAGCTCTGTATGTAAGCAATGATCTGCAAATTATGCAGGTATCTTTGTCATAATGATTTATTCAAAGTTAAAGCACTGTAGGGGGGAGAAATATATATATTTTTTTGATTACGATAAATGTTAAAGTCATCTTTGCGATAGTGAAGAGTTTTTGTTATGTGTAAGTGATATACACATGACTCAAAATTTATTCAAGGATAGCCAGCTTGAGGGAGTGGTAATTTAGAAAATGTGACGGAAGAATAATATCGTTTGCAATAATTGGAAAGCAATGGAATACCTTGGGAATTTGGAAGCAATGGAATACCTAGGGAATTTGGAAATATTGGAATACCTAGGGAATTTGGAAATATTGGTATACCTAGGGAATTTGGAAGCATTGGTATACCTAGAGAATTTGGAGGCATTGGTATACCTGGGGAATTTGGAAACATTGGTATACCAAGGGAATTTGGAAACATTGGTATACCTAGGAAATTTGGAAGCATTGGTATACCTAGCGAATTTGGAGGCATTGGTATACCTGGGGAATTTGGTATACCTAGGGAATATGGAAGCATTGGTATACCTAGAGAATTTGAAAGCATTGGTATACCTAGGGAATTTTGAGGCATTGGTATACCAAGGGAATTTGAAAGCATTGATATACCTAGGGAATTTGAAAGCATTGGTATAACTAGGGAAGTTTGGAAGCAATTCGAATACCTAGGGAATTTGAAAGCATTGGTATACCTAGGGAATTTGAAAGCATTGGACATACCTAGGGAATTTAGAAGCATTGGAGACTTCTTGGTGGGTAAGAAGCCAATGTTACACCTGAGATGAATAAGCCAGTATGGCGGGTAAAGCATTTCCGTACCCATGTGAATTTAAAAGCATTGAAGACTGAGTGGATAGGAAGACAATATATATTTTACTTTTGGGAAGACAACTTTTTATGAGCAATATGCTCTTATTTGTCTAGTATAATTGTCGATCAAAAGCCCCCCAAAAAATCCCATTTACGTTTACTTTTTGTGGTGTCTTGGGTTTCGTTTCTCAATGTGACTAGAAGTGTACTAGACCAAAAAATATTTCTTAAATAATTGAATTATTAAACGGCTGAAACAGCTAACAGAATTGAATAACAGACATTTTGAATGTCATATGGAAGCTTTAAGAGATATCTGGCCAATCCATGGTGTATGAATGAAACATTGCTACAAACAACATGAACTTATTATAAAATATCTATTGTGGTGAAAGAACTAGCCTTGCTGCCAATTTATTCTTCTTATATTCATATTGGTTTGAGAAAACAGAATATATATACTGTACCTTCAAAGGGAGAGGGATTGTAGTTGAAAATGTGATTATAAATTTGTCATTAACTGAAAACTGTCTATTTGCAATACTAGTAAGTACTGTTGATATTCCATTAGGTACAATGTTCACCATTCTTCTTAAAATTGTTCAATTTGAAAAGTTGCATGAATAGTATTAAACCAGTCGTTCATGCTTTTATTTGTGCACTGAATAAAATTTATACAAGTCTTTGCTGCTATGATATATATTTGACAAGTTGATATTGGCTCTGGTTTTAGTGTATCCAATTGTGCATTAACACAAGTACACAGCTGTTTGTATAACAACCTCATATGAAATAACATGCTGTAGGAAATGTGACTTTTATGAAAGACTTCCTTCCAATCTGTTTGTCTGCTTGTTTAGATCTCTAAATTCCAAATCGTAAACAGTATTAATCATTATGTACAAAGGACAACATTGTGTTCATCTACACCTCACACCATGGAAAAGGTACCTGATTAATAGTTAGATCGTGTACACAGTACATATAACACAGCTGTTGATGACCTACAGTATGCAATAATATTATAGAATCATGGAAGGTGTCCCAAGTTCAGTAGATTTTAAGAAAACACATCGATTTAGAACATTAATGTGTATGAATTGGCAAAAACATGTTCTTGTATGATCATGTAAATTGTGTTGTTTGTGAAATCATCGTTTGAGTGCAAATATTTGTTTACGTAAAGGTATGTATGTAAAGCTTAATGGATCAGACACAAGCCACAAGCATCATTATTGATCTATGTGAAAGAGATAAATGTCATGAACAACTTCCACCCTTCCCCCTCCCCCTGCCCCCTTCCCCCTCCCCCTCCCCCTCCCCCTCCCCACCTCTACAGCCCAGGAGACACAAACCACTAGCATCATTATTGATTGATGTGATAGAGATAAACGTCATGAACAACTTCTGTGTAGCCAAAAGCTTTCTGCTTCTTTCAATTTTTTGTTTGTTTGTTTAACACTGCAAGGAAGTGATGTCATGTCTAAGAATTGACCATTTGATTTGGATGATAAATCTAGATAGAGGATGCAAGCTCTGTGCTGGGTGGTACAAACAGGCCTGGCAAGAGGGACGGTCCAGGAGGGCTTCAGCCCCTGGGACCGGGAGAATTAGGAGAATAATAAGGCAACATAAGGATTTCAAAAAAGGAGGCCCTGTGACCTACTTGTCCACAAGGTCTGACTTGGCCCTCCAAGAAGGCACTTGATATGAATTACGAATTTCATTAACCTTTTTTTCAGACCTGTAGACAATTCAAGTGTTATAATATTCCTCTTGAGAATGGGTATGAACAAACACTGTACAGACACTGGACAGCATTCCACATGTGTGAACCCAAACTTTTGGGGGCCTGTGGTAGTTTGCTCTGTAACCAAATCTTTTTAAAGTTACATAATTATAATAATATCTCTAACATTCAAGGTTGTCTTTTCATTAATATTTACATGAATTATGAATGATTTATGCCTAATATTGTCAATATCCTAATACCTGTTTGTCATATAGAAACTGAAACATTTAGATTTTTGTGGTCTGCCATCTCCATCATTTTTCCTTTTTTTTTATGTTGTTTGCATGGTTTGGTGACCCATATGAGCTCTCTCCCTGGTATGCAGTAATACCCATGGCATGCTGATATCTGTTGACTGTTGGGTTGATTATGACTTTGAAAGTCTATCTAAGGATTACAGATTTTGCATAGACCTTTGTATAACTTTGATCTGAGTTAGTTTAAAAAATAAAAAAATAAAAAAATAGACATTTTATTACAAAGAGAAGTCTCTATGCTGAGATGTTGCCATGGCAGTATTTGTGAGTGGGGACTATAGGTAAGCAGGTACCCATATCATTGTTAATGTATGTATCTTACTACATTCTTCTACCTACGGCTGACTGACCGACTGTTTGGTGGACACATATCACTTGGCTGGTTGGAAGACATTTCCTTCTTCTACATTCTCCTTATTGTTTTGATTTAAATAAACTGGTCGTCAATCACGGAATGACATCGTCTGCGAATCTAGTCTCACCCTCGGACTTTCTTCGTTCTCTTCTTACAGGGAGTAATAACGCAGCCTGGTGGCAGCATGCATCTGGACTTGCCGGACTGACACCAAACCTCTTCGGCTCGACACTAGGGACCCTGGGACAGACCCAAGACGTTGCATCCTTTCAAAGCCTCCTGAAAGCAACTGGTAGGTCATGGTGTATGAATAATACATGTCTCCACCTCAAGCTGAGAGACAGTCAAGCTGAATCCAATGGAGTGGGCTTAGTTTCGCAGTACTTTGAGATGAAGGCAGGGGTTGGCAGGGGTGGCAGGGGAGGCAGGGGAGGCAGGGGAGGCAGGGGTGGCAGGGGAGAATGAGACATTGTATGAGATCAAAGTAATCCTTCAAGTCTATGTTATGTTTACCATAGCTGTGTAAACAGGTACGGTGTCGCCACAGGTGGCAATGTAACCGACAGTGAACATTGGTCTGATTCCTGTAACAACTTGCCCCCCCCCCTCCCACAATCTGAAGTCTTTGTTGAGGTGCCTAGCAACCATGGTAGTTGGCAAGGTGTTACCACTGACTACAATTCCACCAACACTGAAAATTGGTCTGATTCCCCCTCCCCTTCCCTTTCTCCTCGCAACAACTGCACTTTTGGGTGACTGGTCCATTCCAGTGACCGGTCCATTCCACTGACCTGTTCATTCCTTTCTATGGCTCTCCTTCTTATTATACCGCCCAAAATGCCAAGCACCTAATAGAGAGTTTTGGAATTTGGATGACTGTTTACAAATGCATCTCTTCAGCAGGACTTTGAAATATGTATATAAAGCAGTGTACTAGTTACTTGCTGTAATAGACCATGAATTGTGGCTTACTTAAATTTATTGTTGGTAACATAACCAGCCGCTTTTGTTGTTGGACATTTAAAAATTATATCCGTCATCTTTTTAGACATCTTTGTATCTTTTTCCCTTTTGTTTGTTTGGTATATCGAGATGCATTGTCAAAACCACCCCTGAAGTGGTGAAACTACAAAAAAAATGTTTTTATTGGTTCTGTCCATTCCTAACTGTTGATGATGAGTCACACAAGTCTCATGTAATATTAGGGGTTGTCTGTACCCTTTATAAGCCTCCTGTCACTGTATGCAACTATTTAACACATATGTATTATTTTATCAGAATAAGGGGTTAGATTACCATCAACTTCAGCCTCTATGAGGTTCACGTGAAGGACTCTGCTCTTCTAGAAATGATTTCGGTTCTGACTTAATAATGCTAATAATAGTTATTACCTGTTAAGTTGCAATGATTCATCATCAGTTAGTAAGATATGAGAAATTTTTTTCATCATATGTCATCCAAAATGTCTTGCAAAAACACTGTGGACATACTCAGCTGATGACCATGCAGTGCTTTAATACATGTCAAACTTGAGAATGTGATTTATTTACTGGTTTATAGAAAGTTCTTCTGATTAAACCACCAGTCCTTCTTTTATTCATATTTAGTTAACAGGAGCAAAGTTTAGTATAGGTATAGGAGTATAGGAGAAGTATAGTGACCAATTGGGATTGTCACTGTTGGAATTCTACTGTACATTAAAATAATGAGCAAGTTTGCTTTCCTCATTGTAGGTCACACCCCCTCCCCTATTCCTTCCCCTCCCCGATTCAAGTTGATTATTGTCAACTGTCGAGCTGGCTTGAACATTTGCTTAATAGTTGAGTGATATTTGAACCTATGAAAACCACTTGCTGGGTCTCTATTCATCAGTGACCTTTACCCTTTGAGGAAGTTGCTTAACGAATAACGATGTCATATAGGTGTATAATTAATAAAAGAAAAAAAAATTATTCTACTGCTGCTTGTCAAGGTTTTAATTGTTGAGTTACTGGTGCTATGGAGTAGCTGTTATCTGACATGGTGAATTACTTTAAGTGTTTCCCATTCTATATTTTCATCTGTAGTTTCATCTGCTCCTTTCCAGGGATAACTTTAAATCGCAGTCTGCACATTCCCTGTAATTTTCTACGGTGACCTTATTCAAACCACTTTTTCTGGTGAATTGTACACCCAATTTTGTATCCTTTTTTTGATTATCTACAGGAAGGGGGCGTGGTAGGGGCAGAGGCCGTGGTCGCGGTCGTGGTAGAACTTCCGGTGGACCTAGAGGCTCTGGAAGAAGGGGTCGCCCAAGGCGGTCAGACTCTGTGATCATGTCAGGCCTACCTCGAGATCTTCCCACTCTTGGTTTCCACCAAAACGGCTCCATCAGTGAAATGGTTAAGGCGGCATCCGCCATGCCTCTTGGATCTGCTAAGACCGCTGTGTCAGTCATAAAGGAGACTCCTGTGAGTAAATGCACCACCCTATATGGCTCCCCCACCTATACTTTGCACCAGTACCCAAACCCCTTCCCCCACCCTTTGCATGAGTTGTGCCTCATCTGTGTCATCCCGCAAATGTAGCAAGTAGTGATCATGTTAATTTGCCTGCCAAGAAAATTGTTGTACTTTTAACTTTAAAGCAGTATACATTGCACTCTTTTTACCTATGTATCGAATGAATTGAATTTATATTTTAAACACAATGATTTCAAGTAATTTTTGGAAACTCATGAGGGGGGGGGGGGGTGGGGTCAAATGAATTGAATTTATATTTTAAACACAATGATTTCAAGTAATTTTTGGAAACTCATGAGGGGGGGGGGTGGGGTTACAGACATATGATCATGAGATTTTGAACATGAGGAATGATACTCTTCACATACCTTTAACATGAGTCCAAATGAGATCATATTATCTCATTTTCAGTTCACTGTGTTAAAAATTTGTGAATGTTGTCAAAAATTGTTGATCACATGCAATCATGTTATAAACATGCTTGTGGTGTCAACAAAAACCAGTAGATGTCTTGAAAAAAAACCACAAAGTGTTTGCCAAAACTCAATATGCTGCTTTAAAGAGGTAGTGTGCAATCAGTTTGGCCCTTCAAAACATTGCTGATTATCTATATTTTTCTTTATTAATTTAAGATATATTTGTTGGGAAGCTGAAGTTTACATTGAGGTATTCAGCAATCGTAGCATGTCGTTATCATCTGTAGATACCCAGCTATTAATCTGCTGAGAGAACTTGCTTATATCTGGTCACCATGTTTGGCTAATATCAGATAGGCAAAACATTTCATGATGTACAATTGTGGAAAGTGTCACCTTTGCTGTTGCTGGATGGTAAATTTTTTCTACAATTCATTATAACTTAGATTGGGATTAATACATGATAGGACATTTTCACTGTTTTTGTAACACGCAACCCCTTCCATACCCTTTCATTTTGTCACCCATTAGTAAATTGCTAAGAATATACAAACAAAAGTTTACCGTAAACTTCAAATATGTCCGGAGAGTCTTTTCAAAGCTTTGTATGACATTTTCCTGTTTTCTTTTAATAGTTGAGTATTTCAAACAAAATTGAAATATGTGCTCTTGTTTATTGGGAGAGAGGGACACAAATCTAATTTGTATTATTATATTTTAAGTTGCATGTGGTTTGTTTAATACATGAATCCCTGCATCCATATAGCTGTACTATTCGCTGTTAATATGTGATGTGATTTTAGTCCTGTATATGCTTAGAAAATTCAATTTCATTTCCTTTTTAATGCCACAAAAATGCTTGTTTTTTACCCCCCCCCCCTCCTACCCCTGCTTCCTTAAATATAGCAAATAAGAAGAATTCTCGTCTTTTTTTCGCAGTTTGTTTTTATTTTTCAGTTTTCTTGAAATTACAATTTTTTGTGGCCAATTCCACTTAATCAAGACATTGAAGCAACCACTTAAAAGGGTCATAGCTAGTTTCGTTGGCACTTTGTTGAAACTTTGGAATGAAAAGTGGGAAAGTGAATTTTAACATCAAACTTTGTAAACTAGTGGTTTTTGCTGTCACCTACTTTTTTTTTTTTCAAAGTACAGATTTTTTTAAATTTTTGAGCAAAATAAACATCTTTTCCAAGATATTGTTCCTATGAACCACTCTTCAGTGGTTCAAAGTTTCCAAAGAAGTTATCAATCTTATCACAGAGTAAATATGCTGAATTCCAAGTTTTTGCAAGTTAAATTTTATTTTCAAGAATGATATTTCAAAGGATGATTTTTCTCACAATTGTTCTGCTATGTGGTATATTGAGATTTGTTAGAATAGATACAAAAGGGTTCTTTGTGAACAGTCGCACATAAATGATGCGGTTCCTTGGATGAACCAAAAGTTCATCCAATGTGCCATTTTGGCCTATATTTCATATTGAACATAAAGACAAGGAACGGGCTAAAATAAAAGCCGGCAATTCGTTACTCTTCTTTCCTGCCTTGTTTCTAAAGTGGAACATTGTGACAAATTTGCCTTCTATAATATCTTACACCATAGATACTGCCAGTGTTATAGAATTAAACTTGAATTTGACTTACCATCTTTCTAGGGGAAGGAGAAATAATAGGACTGACCACCCGGTTACAGGAACTTCTTTTGTTTCTAATAAAGTTACCCTGGTGGTTATGATCCTCTCTTGCAATTTTAACTTCTCAAACTTTGAACATACGACGAAGATAACCTTAAAAAAGTCTTAGACGACGCTAGGGGCTTCTTCAACTTTGCAGTAGAGTTGTTTTTGAGACTGACGGAGAGAAAAGAGTGAGCATTTGTCCTTTTCTCTGTGCGTTCTTCTAGAAATCACATTCAACTCCTACAGATCTGTCGGCAGCCAGTGCCGACAGAGACTCACCATTGAACATGTCGTTGGGGTGCATAAAGCCGGGGACCCCTACCACTTCCTCAAAATCAAAAGACCCCAGCAGCGACAGCGAGGTCAGTGCGCTGGAAGGGGAGGAACTTGACCTTTCCGAGGGTGACGTGAGCAGCAAATCGGCCACAAATTCTGAACCCGATTCTGACGATGAGGAATTGGCTAAAATAGCAGAGGTATGCTACAGTGACCTGAAAGGGGAATTTCCCTTGTTTATAAGAAACTTCATGGGATACAAAAGAGGTGTTGGGAGTGTACACCCTTCCTTTGGCCCCCCCCCCTTCCCCCCTGAAAATGACTGGATCTTTATGTTGTCTTCTATTGTTTTTAGTCCCATTCTGTTTAGAAGTTTTTAACTTTTTATTATTGGAGATGAAACAGATCTCAAAGTTCACATCACGGTGAATTGAAAATTTGCCGATATTTCAATTGTGGTTTCTTGATCAATGTCTCTCTGTGAAACTGAAAGGTCAAAAAAAGTCTAAGTTATCATCAAACATTGCATTGTATTCAAGAAAAAGAAAAAGTGAGGAATTGGAAAAAAAAGTTTGTCTTATTTTTGATCGTAGATTTTACTGACAGTTAGAAATTGATCATCAATGCTGCTCCCACTATTAATATTTAGATTTTAGATATCAAATCAACAAAGAGATTGCTGTATAGAACATTTCCCTATCAAAAGTACTCACAAACTAACAAAGATAATAATTTTCCCTCTCTTTTAAGAATTCATTTGATTTGAATTTGATTGCATCCAATCCCCTCATTCTTTCATTCTTCTTTGTAGACCTGTCCTTCACCCGTCAAAAGGATGAATTCCAAAAGCATAAATTGTTATTCTCATCTTACATTCTGCTGTATTAAAAAGGACAAACAATTTTTTACTAAGTTACCAATTTGTTATGAAACAGACTTGATTTGACCCAGTGATCATGTTAAAGGGGAATATGTTCGTCTTGTTTACACTTGACTTTTTTTTTCTCTGTTATATAAGTTTTTTCGCCTGTGAAGTATTAAAGGCCCATTCCAGTTTACTTTCAACACACTAGCCGCAGCCTGCCATGCCAGTTCAGTCCCACCACAGTATTTACCCTTCCTGTGTATGTTAGTGTTTATATATGTATGTCTGTTTGTCTGTTGCTGGTATTTGCCTGCCCTGCCCAAAACAAAGCAATCTTTTGTTCTTTGAAAGTTTTGTTGTGCTGTATTGATCATATGTTCCTCATGCCCTTTTGCTAAGTTTTGTTTTATTTATTTATTTTAATTATCTTTTTTGTTTATAAGTTAAAAGTTTCGTCTACATACCAACGTGCTCATCCAATCAAAGAAATGTTTGTCCTTGCTTGAATATTTGTCGATTGTGGTTAATAACTTTATACTTCTTAGATAATGTGCCTTTAATATCCTTGTCTCAGAGAGAAAATGGTAGAAAGTAACAAAAATTGAAGAATCTTTAAAGTTTTTTGTTTTGTTTTTTGGTGATACCCATACAAAGGGATTAATTAAACCTGTACATGGAAATGTTATCTGATATGTTAATTCAACAAATTAAGACCAGAAATGCTGAAATCAGACAAATATTTCAAAGGTTTGACAGTGAAAAGATCTGTGAGACATTAACTTTCTGGTGTGTTGGGTTTTACTGTCTAATTTGCATAATTAGAGCAGCCATTTATGGTTTCAACCCAACAGCTGCATTAATTAAAAGACCAAAATAGGAAGAAACCTCAGACGTGAGGATAACATTGCAGCGTTACTCTGAAATTTAAATTTCACCCAAAAAGTACAGCTCACCTGAGACCGTAGTTCGACTGGTATCACTTGTCTAGCCAACACTCATTCATGTAATGTACACACTGGTGAAAAGTTTTGGACTCTTTTGTATTTGAGACCTATTACAATAAATATCTAAAATTTTATGGATCATGTTTTTGAAGATTTGATTTTTGATTAATCAAATGATATAACATTTTACCAGCTCAAATCTTAAATTGTTTTTTCAATGATAGATGTTTCATTGTAGACACACCCCTTCTATCATTTCCTGTGGATAACTTAACTTCAGAGAAACAATGTCACATGGTTATTGTATCGTTTGTCGGTCATCAATAGAATTTTATCCTGATTAGAATTTAGAATTAGGAACTGGGCAACCTTTCTCTCTCTCTATTGCCTTCCTCTCCCTGGAGGTAATTACAAAACTAAGTTGAAGCTAGCAGGACACTGCAGCTCATGATTATGCAATCAGTAAGGTTTACAAAGAATGTTCTCTGTGGCCGTATCTATCAAATTGTTTTGCCAAAAATCAAAGGGTTATCTTTAACTCAAGTTTCATGATCTGCCTCTTCTTCATCTTTGGTGCTCCCTTAGACAAAGAAGAACTTGGAAGCAAAACAGCTTGAGCTTCTCCGGCAGACTGATAAGCTACGAGAGGAACAGAGGGAGGCCCTAGAGAGAAAACAGAAGGTGAGATGGGAGTGTGATATAGTTGATCTGGGGTGGGTGGTATCCTATTGTTAATTCCTAACTCCTAAATCCTAATGTAACATTCACCAACAAGAATTGGACAGGGGAGGACGGGAGGGAAAGTGGAATTAATGGAAGATTTACCAAACGCCCCATCAGTATTCAGAGGGATATTAAGCTCAACTGGAAGTGACAACAAAGTTTGATTATAACCAAAAACCAGTAGTAACAGTTGACATTCAAAGTACTATTTTTTTTTTCTCTCCTCCTTGTTTTTATCATTTTTGATGTTTAGAATGTAAAACTATAAACTAAAATTACTACAAGTAGAGAAAATATAAATTTGTACGACATATTTATGCAATGCAATGCTGGAACGCACTCAGCTTATCAGGACTGTACAGGATTTGTCGCTACTTAGCAACGCAAGGCTCCTTGCCGACGTAAGGAATATATATAAGACTGACAGTAGATGTTGGAATAGTAGCCAGGGTTCATACAGATCAAGCATTTTTATGGGATGGAATGTAAATCTAATGTTAATTATGAAACAATGTTATTATCCAAATCTAAGTAATTATCCTCAAATTTACCTTAAATGCCCGTTATGGTGGCGTTCTGTTGTCAACGGAACATCTACCTCTTCAAACTGACAAAGTTCTAATTATTGGGTAAATAACACCTTGGAGCACGTCACATGACCCTCCTCCATAGTTGGTGTGTTTTCATACTGTATAGTGTACCCTCCAGGTCATCTTAAATTTTTCGATGGTCTCACGTCCGTTTACGCATTCGAAACTTATTGAAAGGCAACCTGGAAAATAAACAAAAGAAGAAGATTAAAGAAACAGAATAAAGAAGTTTTTAAAATAATTAACAATTGGCTCGTGAAGAATTACATGAAAAAAAACTAAAAATATACTTGAAGGAGCAATGATATCCCAGAGTTTTACTCTGCATGCAGCTTGGGGCTGTCACATAAAATCAACAGGAAAAAGGATAATAGATAAAGAAATTATTGGGTTTCACTTTCTACATGATTTATATGTTCCAACGGAGTCTCTGGTACACTGTATATAGTTGTAAAGAAGATTCCTTTAACCAGCTACCCTTGGGGAAAAGCTGTCTGACATAGAAAGATGAGCACTTTTTTGCTGGTACAGCTTTTAGCATTGCAGATAAAAAAAAATACCAACAGCAATGGATTTAATATACAATACATACATAGTTTTAGCAAAACTCCAAACCATAAGACCATTGGAGATACCTGTAGTGAGTGAGTTTTATTGTAAAGCTATATATTCAATTCTTCATCTTTTTTTGGTGACACAAAATGTTGGCTGTCAAAAGCCTCTTATCATCATCTTTGCAGACTTTGTTGGGTTACATGTGATAGCTTATTGAAATTGGCAGATTTTGCAAAAGAGTGTGTTTTTTTCTTTCGTTTGAGAAGCATTTTATACCAAATATGAAAAGTAAATGTAATTTGGAGGAAATAACCATTATTATTCCTCAGTTCTAGCAATGTTTAAGTCGGGCTACACATCAGGTTGACCCATGCCACTTGTAAATAGTGGTTGTTTAGAGACAACAATTTAAGGTGATGTTTGTCTGTCTGTCAGTCAGTCAATCTGTCTGTCTGATTGTGTTAAATTGTCTCTCATTTATATATGATTGCTTTATATTCTATTTCTCAAGATGCACAAATTTCATGTACACATTGCTTAAGTGCTCCCTTCATTCAGGTTTCACTGGGTGATTTTACAAACTTTTGATGTCAAATTGAAGTTTTTAACCTCTGTCCTTTTGGAGTGAAACAACGAGAAAAGAAAGTAAAATGTTATAGGTACCTTGTACAAAACGACACCTGCCCAAAAACAAATAAAAGTGACAGGAGGGCACGTCATTAACAAAAAAAAGGTTCTTTCAAGTAACTTTGTACAAACTTTATTCCATTCGGGTAATTAATAGTAAACAGTAGCAAAGGCAAACAAACAGATGTATGTACTTCTTATCCTATTTATAAATTTATATTTGTACTGGAATAAATAAAATTGAAAAAATTGAAAAAAAAAAGTAGTTTGGTGTAAAAATTAAGATTTCGGAGATTCCCAATTGCAAACTTAGAAACAAACAGGACAGAGATTGGGGCAAAGAAAGACTTTTGAATTATGTTATTGAATGACAAGAGAATCAGTTGCTGTTTAACTCTATTCTGAGTAAATAATGTAAACAATTTTCTGCTATAAATGGTCACTTTTTAAGGTCATCTCATGGTGGTCATTTTATCTGTTTTGAGTCGAGCTTTCTAACCTCATATATTCATTCCATCTCTCTTCTTGTTCTCTAGCCAAGCGATTCCGGTGACGAGGTTAGCATTAACATCCATGTCTTTTTTGTTTCAGTGCTATTTGTCTGCATGTCTGTATGTAGACCAGTCTGTGTTAATGTTTTAAAATAGTAACAGTCTGCCATGTTTTCTGTCGGTCGAACCAGTCGAGTGATAGCTGGTTTCATTTCCAGAGGGATGATGTGAATGGGACATTCATCTTGAACTACCATGCCCCCCCCCCCCACGGTCCTCTCGTCCCTTCTCCCATCCCGTCCATCGCAGATTGGAAAATGTCATGCATTACACTTGACTGTTTAGTTAACATTTTTGAAACATTTAAAGCATCTTGTTCTGTTTTCCAGTTTTAATATTTGTGGGAGAAACAACAAACAAAAACCATCAGGAACATTAGGTCTATAAAAGACAGAAATTCCTCAACAACACAGGAACATGGAAGTCAGCATTTGGATATTTAAAATAGAACCAGTGTCCTGCATCATATCTTCTTGACTGGGTGTTCTGAATTTGATCAGAAAGGGGAACAATATCAGCAAAGGAAACAAAATATGCTAACATGACACTCCCAGGAATGGGTTACGTGGTTAAGTGATAACGGTTTAAAATAATGTTGGTTCAGTTAGTATGTTAAACATGATGGTAGATATATGTCTTCTAAATTTGTCCCAAAATTTGCAACGTTACAAGATGATTTTCACACAATATTCTGTCTACCTGCACAAATTATGTCTGGCAATATTTGACAAACCTCCTCTCTTTTTATTTATTTACTTATGTGTTTTTGAAAACTTATCTTGGAACAAATGTTTTTTATGGTGAAATAGAAGGTGTGTGAAATAATTTCACATCCTTCATACTACCTTGGTTGTGTATGTGCTATCACAATATGGGTAACTCTAAAGATATTTGTAGCTCTTTAAATTGTTAGTCAATATCAAATTAAACAGCAATACATTCAGTAAGTGGCCAACGACTGTAAGGGAGTGGGGAAGATAAATGTTACAGGTGGTAATTTTTATACAAATAACAGTGCATCATTTGAAGTGAGTGGTGTTGTTTGAAAGCATGGCTAGCAAATTAGTGTAAGTAGGGTAATGTTTATCTACTCACTCGGGTAATGTCTCAAGGCGGTAAGTAGAGGGTGGAGGGGAGGGGGAATAATGTAACTATTGTTAGGATGCAACATGTAGATATGGGATACATTCTGAAGAAATTCTGTTCATTTTTGAGAGGAAGTCTTATATAAGCGGGTTCAGTGGGTGGGTGTGAATGAATTTTTCCCTGGTCAGTCAATATTGTTCCATCATGATGTAGGAACAGGTTGAAGTGTGAATGGATGTTTTGTGGGTCAAATCAGTCAACATAAGGAGCTTGACCTATATAGTGTGCTAATACCATCAGAGCTAGTCTTTATGTTTGACTTGTTCATTGCCCCATAGAGGTATCACTTAGGTTTAATAAGGCACAGCCTTAAATATGTGAACAAAAGATTAGGTCCAAAGAAATGCACCTGTTTTGCAGTTGTGGAGTCAGAGGACTTGGTTGAGGGCTGCTTTATACTCCAAAACAACTGTTGGGACATTAATTGAATCCTTACCTGTACCACTGGTTGAACTCATGATGTGGTTTTCAGTGCTGTTAAACAGAATAAAAACCAATCAGGATATTGAATGAGCTACATGGTTGGTCTCCACCTTGCTTTATGGTTTTGCATACTTAATTTAAGCCCAAGATTTGGGTTGTAGATGTTTACTTTATCATGATTATCATAAACTGGTAGCCTTTGTGTTAAAGTTGCATTGTGCATTGAGAATATTATAATATATATATAATATACTCACTCAACTGTTGAAAAAAGGGAAGATCCCATGGAAGGATAAAATCATGCATTAACTACATGTTTGCAATGAAAGAATGAAGCTTAAACAATAAATTTGTGGGACACAAATTTTGCTGTATTGGACTAAACACTATTAATATCTCTCTAACTGAGGTCATCTAAAAAGTTGAATATTAACCCAAATAGACACCCAGATTGTTAGGTTGAGGGTAGTATACATTTGTGTCTTATAACATGGCTTGGTCACATTGGTACATGTTATGGTTCATACCAACCCCCCCCCCCCCCAACCCCATTTAATAGCTAGAACAACATTCTCAGATACTCATGCACGATATAGAATCATTGACTTGGTGGGAAACATTGGTGATTTGTATGGAGATGTATGTAGGGTTGAATCAAGGGGGACTAACATTTAGAGAGGACCCATATCCCCTCCCCCCCCCCCACATCTTCCATCCCCACCTTTAACTTTGTTGTTGCATGTCACTAAACCATGGTAAGCATACTAACTTCAATGTCTATTAATTTTTGCTTATGGGAGCTTTCTCTGCCATTTCTGCAGATATTGAGATGTAAAGACAGAGTCAGGATGGGGATGGCTTGGGGTATTTGTCCTTGGAAGATATTCTACTTTCATCAAATACTTTTAACTACATGTCACAGTTATAATGAATCAGTTGGCCTCCAACTTTGCTGGTATATATTTGTTTAATGAGATTTTCAAAACGTTGGAAATCTTCCTTTAGCCCTGAAACGAACAATGAAAGTTTTACTGCCAAAGAAAAGTAGTAAAATGTGAAAGGTTTCTTCATTTTCATGGACCTTGATGAGTTTAAAATCTCTTAATAAGACTGAAAAGTGTTGGGACAGTGGGACAGTGAGGGGAGAGGAGAGGAGAGGA
Source organism: Apostichopus californicus (assembly GCA_020650975.1). Taxonomy (NCBI): domain Eukaryota; kingdom Metazoa; phylum Echinodermata; class Holothuroidea; order Aspidochirotida; family Stichopodidae; genus Apostichopus; species Apostichopus californicus. The sequence continues at coordinate 35,616 of JAIPMN010000407.1, forward strand.
AGAAGAGGGAAAATTTAAGGGTTATTCCCCTTATCCAACTGTACCTTTTAAATTATTTTTCAGGATGACTTATTTCTTTTGTCAACTGGAAGCCTTCATATTTCAATGTGGAGCAGAATATAATAATTATTTCATATTGTGCTTGTCATGAGTCAGTTGATCAGCCAAAATCAGTTGATAATTAGAGTAGATGATGCTAAATTATTTTAATTTGATTCCATTGCTACCAGGGGTGGGGGGGGGGTTGTGGCTTAGGTAGGGGGTAAGGAAAATTGTGGTAATAAAACCAATCTTTGTGTGTTTTGTGTGTTAGTAGATGGTAGTTCCTTGTTGTTTTATTGTTATTTTTTTGTATGTCATGTTGCTTACAGCTGTAGCATGCAGTAGATTTTTAGCAATGCCTAACAAATCCATGGTAGTAACACATCATCCAAAATTTGCACAATGGTTCCTGTAAAAGCACATACTGTTACACAGGTGAGTTTAATATTAATATCTCAATTTGTTGTGTCTTTCTGGGAAGATGAAACTACAAAGGGAAGAAGAACAGAGGCAGCACGAGGAGGAGCAGCGGAGGCGGGTAGCGGAGCTGACGGCTCACTTTGAGAAGGAGATAAAGCATCAACAGTTCCAGCTGAGGATGCAGAAGACCCAGGACCCAGGGGGAGAGGAATACCCGGTGAGGACCTCGACCCGGCACCACAAGGAGGAACGGAGGGAGAAGAAGAAGAAGAGAAAGAAGAAGAAGTCAAAGAGTGGACTACCAGAGACGGCCAGGGAAGGAAAGCTGCGGAAGAGGAAACACCATCACAGCCACAGGGAGCACCGAAAAGCAGCGTCGGAGGGCAAAGGAGATGGGGTATGTCTGAAGGAGTATTCTGGTACTGTAAGGGGAAAGATATTCAAATGATCAATGATATATTTGAGGAATCCAAATTTACTACAATTTGATAGTTTTTACTGAATTGAGTTTTTATTGTATTAATGAATATTCCTTTCTATAATTGGAATGTCGCTTTTATTTTTGATGACATCTGGATGAAACTTGGAGCTTCAATTGTTCTCCATCTTAACCAGACTCTGCCAGACGATAATACCGTCGACGAGGATGATCCGTACGGGTCTGATCTCCCCACGATGGTCCCGAGGCCGTCTGTTGTCATGCAAATCTCGGAGTCACAACTTGCGGCAGTGAATGGTGTCAACCAGGAGTCACCCGAGGAAGGAGGCTACTCCGAGAGACAGGAAAACTCGGACAGTGACGGCTCTCAGTCAGGTATGACCTTTGACTTGGTGGAGGATGCTCACACAAGATTTATAAACATTTCATTACTTTCATAAGGTTCATAAAGGGTCACTCTAACCTCTTTTGCATTTTTCATATCATGCCAAAGAAAAAATTTTCTGCAGAGGTCATCATTAACATAGATTTTAAATACACCAATGAGATTGGTCAGAGCAAACTGAATATTCATCACCTCAACAAGGGTTCTTACTTAAACTTGAGACACACAGTATGCTCAACCTTGGCAAGCAATGGCAGTGGTTGGAGATTGTCTCGGTTCTGTGATGTATGCAAATTCATATTTCAAACTTGGGACAGATATTGATTTGAAGAATGTTGGGTCGTCCCTTAAGGCATTTAGTAGCAAAGAGACAAGCTATGAGGGCAAACTTCAGGGCAAGACATAGAAGATGTGGTGTGGTGAAGGCATATAGATAACAACAGTTGCCTGCTCTTTGTTTGAGGGGGTGGAGGGGGTGAAATTGTTTCCAGGGCTGATTAATTCTTTGGGTTTGGCTTTGGGAATGTATTTTCAAATGGGAAGAGGGAGGAGAGAGTCACAACTAGGCACCATTTCACTACGATAATTGTCTGGTATTCAGGCTACACTGTTCTGTTCAGGTGAAACCTGACAATACCTATTAGTTTTACCATTTTCAGCTATTTATATA
>JAIPMN010000408.1:0-21428 GCA_020650975.1 Apostichopus californicus
CGCATAGACTAGTGATGGTGGTGCAAGGGTCGAGGCATTACATAATCTATCGCATAGACCAGCGATGGTGGTGCAGGGGTCGAGGCATTACATATATCTCTATCGCATATACCAGTGTTAGTGATGCAGGGGTCGAGGTATTACATATATCTCTATCGCATAGACTAGTGATGGTGGTGCAAGGGTCGAGGCATTACATAATCTATCGCATAGACCAGCGATGGTGGTGCAGGGGTCGAGGCATTACATATATCTCTATCGCATAGACCAGTGATGGTGGTGCAGGGGTCGAGGCATTACATATATATCTATCGCATAAACCAGTGATGGTTGTGCAGGGGTTGGTGTCTCCTTCATGTGCAGCGACTATCACGATGAATGAAATTAAATTTGATATACATTATCAATGTGGGTTTTCAGGCGGTGAATATATTATGTAATTTTTCTTTAATGCGCATGGAGTAAACGTTCTTTTATCCAATCAGCAAACACTATATAAACGCAGACACAACGACGGCTGTTAGCTAAAACGCATACCGTGTTGCGAAATTGAGACCGGTCTAAGAGAGGTAAGAGAGTATTTGTGATTATGGGGTACACGTTTATTGACTGGGGTGTAGGATGCACCAATATGGTGTCCAGGGGTGATTTACAGCCCAACAGTAGACATGTCAGGAAGAGGAATTACGGTGAATTTTATTTGGAATGTATCTCCTCTCCCCTCCCTTCTTTCAAGTGGGTGAATACACTCCCTATATATGCCCCCTCAGTTTCATGCATTGTCGGGTTTTGGATATTTGTCCTCATTTTGGCATCAAACGGCTCTGTCTTGATCTCGGTTTCAGACAGCAAGACTATATGTCGCGAAGCCGAGTTCGTCACGACATCGTCAGGAAACCCGTGCTTCAAGTGTATATATAGCATTACTTACTTACAACATTGTTTTTAATGATAAAGGAATAGTATTTGAATTGCAACAGTGAGCCTTTCTCTTAATTCATGTTGTTGAACATTGAGCATGTACTCACTCATCTAACAACGTGCCATCTATGTAGTCAAGCTGATACACTTTATAGTGTTAGAGATGAAATGAAGAAAATAATACACATTGCTTTAAAGTGTACTCGAAGAGTCTAGTCCTCTTGTCTTTTCAGTTCTAGACTAATGTTTCCATTAAATATATCAATTGTAAACTGCAATTGCTTATAGAACGACACAGGGTTTACTTGGCATAAACTATATAGAAAGACTAGAACACTTTTACATGCCTTGGTTATTTTCTGACGAATCAATTACACCAATCGTCAATCGCCAGTTGTGTAAGTCATTATACCCCTGCAGCCTTTGTTATACCCCTGCAGCCTTTGTTATACCCCGGTTTTGTTATACCCCGGCCTTTGTTATACCCCGGCCTTTGTTATACCCCGGCCTTTGTTATACCCCGGCCTTTTTTACCACAAATCATTCTCCCTGAAATGTTAGTTATATGTCGAATCGAATCAACCAATCAAAACTACTATACTACACAGTACTGAATAATCACTCACACTATGCGGGAATCGATTTCGAGTTTGTTTGTTTGTTTGTTTTTCACATAAATATTTACAATGTGAAGGGAAGTCTTCTGTAAAGCCTATACTGGCTTAACAACACAGAAGACTCCCCAAAGTAAAAGAAGAGCAAACAAGTGAACAAAAAGGATAATAATATGTATATGTTTCAGTTAACACTAAATCATAATTAATAAGAAGTAAGAATTTATTAATAAGGCATTTTCTACATATGGAGCTTGTTTTCTTAGTTTTTAAAGCATTTGATATAGTGAGTTCCATGTTTTTGTTGCACGGTTTCGTATAGGCTTAACATACCAGTGCGTGTATAATATGAGTTATAATGTGCGTTGGTAGCCGTTCTTGTACTATGATTATGGAACTCTCAGTAACTATTTATTAATGTCGAATATTGTTTGGTAATTTCCATTCCAAGCCTTGTATGTTAATGTCGCAATACTAACTTTAATAATAACTTTAATAATATCATCTAGTTTCAATAAATCGAGTTTCTTAAAAAGTGCGCCTGTATGTCCACGCGGTGCTACGTGAGATTATGACGTAGTATCTTGTAGTATATTGATGTGGCTTAAATGTGAACTGCTTGTACCAGACCAAATAATCAAGCAGTAAAATTAATTTGGTGCTATTAAGGTTTGATAAAGCATTCTGGGTATCTTCTGGAGGAAATGTTTTAGCTTTGCTAAAATTCTTACACCACTTGCGACGCTGGGCGCAAACTTTTTAATATATGGTCTCTCCATTCAAGAAAGTTTGCTATCAATATTAATCTATATAAATTATTAATATATCATCGTTAAAATTGCTTGAGTTAAATTGTTTGATGTTATTACCACAGTTTGGCTGCAGTGTGATAGTATTTAATTAATTGATCCATTAATATATCTTGATGTTTTTACCACAGTTTTGGCTGCACTGTGATAGTAATTGATTAATTGATCCATTAATATATCATTGTTAAATTGCTTGAGTTAAATTGTTTGATACCACAGTTTGGCTGCAGTGTGATAGTATTTAATTAATTGATCCATTAATATATCTTGATGTTTTTACCACAGTTTTGGCTGCACTGTGATAGTAATTGATTAATTGATCCATTAATATATTATTGTTAAATTGCTTGAGTTAAATTGCTTGAGGATTTTACCATAATTTCTGGCTGCAGTGTGACAGTAATTGATAACTGTTAACTGTAGGCAACCTTCAGGTTTTATATTACCCACTATAGTCAAAATTGTTAACTGTTTAAAAGGAAAACTAGACAGCTTCTGTGGTGATATATTTGTAGCCAACATACTTTGAGCAGTGTGATCTATCCTATCCAAGGGGAGGCCAAGCAACAGCATTCTCCTTGCTGTATGCATTGAAAGCTCAACCAGTACATAACTCAGCTCACTATTCTACAACTAACATAATGTTATACCTGCAGAAAAATATGAGAAAATGTCAAAAGTTGTTGTCAATACATGAAAATGGTGTAACATATTGAATACATGAATGAAACAATATATGTATGACGGAAAGTAAGAATTATCAATAGTTAATTGCTGTAGTCTATATTAAAACTGAAACATCACCATGTAATTCCAATAATATTAACTATATATATATAGTATTGTACGCGTTGCGTTGAATCCATTTATTCAAAGTACTATATATCCATATAGCTAAGCAAATGATTTTTTAACCAGTTGACTTTGTAACCAAAAAATGTTCTAAAAATCTAAACAATCGTGAACAGTGTCACAATTGCCTTAACGTAACCAAAATGTGACATTACAAACTTGCTATTATGATTTTACTGATTGTTATCTGATCAGTCTCACCTCATTAATGGGCATATTTCTATTAATTTTCAATTACGTAACAGAGCATGCATAGCTCATGATTCTAACTTGCTAAAGCCTCTATTGATTGGACGCATATGCCTATGAAAGCTAAGCGCCCTCAGCCCTGGCCAAGATATGACGAACATGTTACCTTAGATCACTAGAGTCTTATTTTTCACTTATTCAGTAGGCGTGGCTTCTTATGAGCTGACTTTTACCTGTATGCTAAAGATTACATATCGTCCAATTAAATTTGATTGGCGCGTCTCTCGTGTTTAAAGGTACACTTCTCTTAACTCAAATAATACATACTGTACGGAAAGTAACAATGTTGATTGGAAAGTGTGATTTCTGCCTATAGGATGAGCGAATGTTTCGAACATATATCACGGTCATGTCCCAGACTAAGCAACAGTTGTTTGTACCAAAGAGTGATCGGCTACACATACCTTTGAAGAGTACGCGGGAATAAAGTCAATTTACACATTATTATTTACCAGATTATTAACCACATGTGGGTGCACCGTGCTCGGACAAGGAACAGCTGTCCTCACATGCTTGTTAGCAAACACTGCAGCTTCTCAAATATGTTGACAGACATAGGTTCTCACATTTATGTTGGCATACATAAGTTGTCACATATAAGATGGCAGACATAAGTTCTCACATATATGTTGGCAGACAAAGGTTCTCACATATATGTTGGCAGACATAACTTCTCACATATATGTTGGCAGACATTAGTTCTCACACATATATGTTGGCAGACATAGGTCCTTACATGCATGTTGGCAAACATAAATTCTCACATGCATGTTGGCAGACACAGGTTCTCACATATATGTTGGCAGACATCGGTTCTCACATATATGTTGGCATACATAGGTTCTCACATATATGTTGGCAGAAAAACTAGTATTGCTATAGAAACGTCACTAGCACTCAAGGTCGTTTTTGGTTTCGAATCGTAGTCATGCAGGCGGATGAGTGTGGGTGGGCGTGTATTTATGTGTGTGACGCCTTGCCAAATATCTCAAATAAGGGAAGCTTGGACCAAGTTCATATTTGGTGTGTGTGACGCTAAAGGTCATTTGGGGTCACCAGGGGTCAAATTACGAAAACTTTGTAAACAATATTTCTCAATATGGGGAGCTTGGAGCGGATTAAGTAGAAAAAGCCTATTGTTTTTTGAGGAGGTGAAATGTCATTTGGAGTCACTAGAGGCCAAATTGTGGAACCTTGTTTCATAATCTACCGTAACTCCCTTCCCTCCCGTTCGTGGAAAAACGCCCATGTCAAACTATAGTGTACACACCTCATACTTCATAGTCATTATATTACTATAGCCTTGAAATATAATGGCAGAAAGTGCTCATCTTCTTTCAACTCATTATGCAAGCTCCGAAGATGAAGTGTAGCCTAGAAAAAAAATTACCTCACACTAAATAACGGCAAAATAACACCCTCTTTCCATGGTCAACTGTGGTACAATACCATAATTTGACTGGGGTATATTGGTCCTATGGATGCGGTTTACCACAGGTTTACCATAGTACCATACCACAATTTTACCATGGTTTTTATCACATTCTATTTCATCTTCACCATGGTTTATCTTAAATCTATGTGTACTATGGCATTACCATAGTTTTACTCTAATTAACCACAATTTTACCCTATAGCTGTACCAAAGTTTTACCCTAATGGTTTTACCCTAATTGTACCACAGTTTTACCCTAAATTTACCAGAGTTGTATCCCAATTGCACAACAGTTTTCCCTACATGTCTTAATTATAATCAGTACACCGTAAATTACCTTGAATTTCACCCATTGGTGGATTGTATCATAATTGGGCTTGTTGAAACATACAACAAAGTAACTCATACTGTCATGACGTCTTATGTATATTATAGCATACTGTTTTATATGCACCAGATTTTATATGCACCAGATTTGCTGCAGTCAAACATGCATGACAACAATATAAAGGTTAAACAGTTTTACAGTATATGTTATGTACAGTTTTTGTCAAGTAAAATAAGTATGTGCCATAATTTTATTCTATATAGGGCTACTGTGGCAAATTTAAAATGTGTTATACCAATTTAACCATAGTTTACCGCTGTAAGACTAGGGTACATTTTTTTTGCTGGGAGCATGTATCAAAAAAATCTTATATCTTATATAGGTGATATATTATTGTATTCGTGTGCTTTTTAACTGTTTGACCAAATTTTCCTGCCATTCCTGGACTTGCCGCCCTCCTGCTTTACCTCAAGTCTTTTCATAGTGTTTAAAAGCTATGTATTGTTGTCTTGTTACTATTTTCTAACAGTTTTACGTCTCAAAGTTCTATGTTATATGAAAGAGAAATAAAGAGACCAAAAAAAAAATTGTTGTCATTTCTTAAAAAGGAAAGTTCTCTGACGAAAAGTCCCTCAAAGCTGACCTCATCGTGGTGTCAGAATGGCTACCAGTTTCTTTCAGTGGGTCAAGTAGAGCTTTGTCTGGTATTTTTTAAGCCACAATGCCCTCTCATGTGTCATATTTAATTGCCTGTTGTATAAACCTGCATGTTTCCACAAAACTAGTTATGCTTGAAAACATACCCAGTAAAAAAGGACCCTGTCTCCTGATAAAATCAAGGCTCCATCAGCTGATTACTAGCAACCCCGTGTACAATTTCAGGAGGGTGAATTGGAAGGGGCACTGGCAGGGCTTGTAGTCTTTGCAGTGGCAGGGCTTGTACTTGGAGGAGCACCCGCATGGGTCCAACTTCTTGAGAGTCTCTAAATAAAATTATTGCTGGTGATAAATGCAATCCAGTGTTGAGTGTCTGATTTCAGCGAGTAGTACTAAAAGTAGCCATTGTTAGTATACGACATTGCTTGTATGTATTGTTATGTGTGGATACCGGATGTACCAAATCGATGTATTGACAGTGAGTATTTCATGATCTCCAGGCGTCCTTATGCCCCTATCCACACAGAAAAGTAATTTCACTGCCATGAATAGGCCCTCTTATCATTCGATATATGCATGGAGTTCCATGATATTAGCAATTCAATTACATTAGTTTTATCACGCTTAGTTATAGCATTCACGCAATACGTGCCAACGTGGAACGGGACAGTCACCACTTTACCCGTAACCTGTATTCGTAACCTGTATTTATTTGCCGTGAACTTGACTTCGTTACAGGATGATTTGAAGAGAAATGGATATTAACTTGTGGTCAAGGAGTTTTTTCAGCGAATATACCAGTTTTCAAAATTGGATATGATGATATTCATGCCAAAAAAACCTTTTTTCTAAACAGTTCGAAAGTGGTTAATTTACGTTCGGAAATTACGGCATAAATTCCATTTCCACTCCTTTTTTGTGTCTTTTGTCAATAATGATTGGATTAAACACCTTTCCTTCATCAAATTCAACTATTACCAGACATATAAATTGGCTAATGACTGAGAAATCGACCTTCGAAAATGATAAGTTTTACCTAATTTAATATTAATGAGGAGTGACGTCAAGAAACCCTGTGCATATTCAACAAGAAAAGAAAATCCTTTTCGCACCGCTGGGGACTGACTGACAATGTGAATCGTGGATACCTCTAATACGTGGTGTGTGGATGCATCACATTGAGTAAAAGATCCCTATTGCCTTTGGTGGAGGTGTGTATTGCCACGCACATGAAGTAGACTGACCTGTGGTAACCATGCCATAGTGTAATTGCACAGTAACATATAGTGGTTCGGGCAATTTACATGGTAACAGCTATTTCTGGTTTACAAGCAGAAGTCTAGTTCAATGAAGCCATCGAAACCTCAATTTGTTTCGCATTCTGGTTCATTTACGGATTCAGTGATCTGTAAAGTTGGTACTTTCTCTTGCTCCAGATACTTGTCATATTGCACTTCAAGAACATTATCGCTTCACCCGTGCCAACCGCAAACCATCTATATTGATGGCCAGGCTCTGAAGATTTAAAAAAACTGCGTCATCAACACAAAGTGTGCTTAGATTTTATGATGTCCAATGGGGATCTTCGGCGTTTTAGCAGAGGGCGCCTTCATATCGTTCCTAACAGAGCCGTCGATACGGCGCTGGGTCCTAATGCGCGTGTTCTATCCTCTTACAGATTTCCAAATATTTTCTATAACTCTGTCACATATCTCAATATATGTGCTACTTGTGAAATTATGTTTCAAAAGATCTGGTAATAATCGCATTTATTAGTCCTGCAGTATATTCCATGTCGGAGACTTGGATACAATTTTACTGACGCTCATAATTAAACTGTCTAGCGGACGCATGAAAATACCTAAAAGCTTTCTGACTGGTTTACGACCAGACGTGTGTAACTGCCAAATGAACGTTGGCAACATTTTGTTGCTAACATGTGCTAGTTATCAGTATAGTAACCAGACAGCAAAACTGCAGTGTGGTTTCGATAATGCTATATGAATAATCTTATATGAATGTGACATACTAGGCTGTAGAGTATAGCCAGGATGAACAACATATATACTTCAAAGTGGTCCAGTAAAAAGCAATGAGATTTGACAAACAATATTCACATCGGCAGCTTTTAACCGAGATACACATTTTTCTTGTATTCGGTATACAGATTGATCTCTACCAAAGACAACCGGCTTCTGCTCAAGCCTAGACAAATATTTGAAAAAGTATACTCGCTATTTGGGAACCGTGACTAAAAATATACTCGCGAAAATGCAAAATTCACTCGGCACTATGATTGCAGTTCAAGTCTCCATAGTACAGATCTACGACATTAATGCTTTTTGTGAACAAAGGTTAGGCACTTGGGCAGATACATGGTGCTACGTAATTGCACATTGGAAAATCATGTTTCTGTGCAGTATAAAATTTAAACTTTCTTCCATCAAAAGTAAGTGTTGAACAAAGTAAAGCCCATAAGGTTATTTCCAATTGCCAACAGCCTCCTATTCTTATGAGGCGTAACGCACGTGTTTTTCACTAGGCTGGTCGGTGGGAGATACGGTAGATTATGAAACAAGGTATCCACAATTTGACCCCTGGTGACTCCAAAGTATCTTTGACCTTCCTAAAAAACAATAGGCTTTTTCTCTACATGGACGGTTCTCTTACACACGAAATATGAGTTTGGTCCCATAAAGTTTCCCTTCTTGGGATATCGTGTTTACAAGCGAGGCGTCACACACGAAAACACATGCATCCACCCACACATCACATACATACTCATCCTTCTGCGTGACTGCATAGGTTACTATTATCATCGAAACCTAAACCGTAACCTAATGATTAAGACTGTTCTCAAAATTGAAATAAGACAAAGAGATTCAATTCAATCTCAGCTTTCTTGAAATCGGTCAGGAAGATAGCACCTGGGATACCCTAATCCGTAGAATAATCTCATTAAGATTGTTGTACACATTATGATGTCTCATATACTTAATATGTTCCCCAATAAATATATTTTTGAGAAAACCCGTTTGCTTCTCCATTGCGACAATCATATTATCGTTAAAAAAGTTATAAACAGTTAAGTTTTCTGCATTGTCATGTATGAGATTCGTGGTTCTTTGAATGTACCCTTCATCACAATTTTAAGATCTCACAAAAAACTGATGTTAGGGTTTATTCCAGGGTTGTCCAACCTACGGCCCGCGGGCCACAGTCCGGCCCGCCGCAGGGTTGCGTCCGGCCCGCCAGAGATGCTCTACGGTGCGAAATTTTAGTGAGCAGATTTATTGATAACAATTTGAAGCTATATAATCATTCATTCGAACCTTCTGGGTCCAAAAAACTGCATACAGGTCAGTTTGTGTGACACTCTCTCAGCGGAGGGGGGGGGGGCGGCTGAACTTTATTCATCTGTTTTATCAGGAAGGAAAATAAATCAGTGCGCTCCGCGCGCAGTGCTCACATTTTGTTGCCTTGGGTTTCGGGCAAAAATCGAAAAATCGAGCATAGGGTTCATGCGGCCCCCTCCTTCATCATAATCATTCCATGTGGCCCTCCTCTGCAAAAGGTTGGACAACCCTGGTTTATTCTGTGTGTGACGTCATTTGGTGATGTTACGATGTGACATTTGACTTTGATCATTCATGGCAGTGGTAAAACAAAGTGTCCCGTCAATATTGACCTACCTCATTCATATGCATCAACAAATAACATGAAACAAACAGATAGACATCGCACACAAAAGTTTCCTGCAGTATTTAATCCTTAAATAAAAGATTGTTGATATGACAAATAATGTCCTACAACTCTTGTTTGCCCTATGTTACAAACATCTCTTAACCCGCCGTTGGGAGCAGGCCCGGCGACAAATGGTTCAGTGGTGACAATGAGGGGTCTGGGTTAACTTGGATGAAATAATGTATTCTCGGTTTCATGATACAACAGTGTAAAAGGAAGTACCGTGGTTCTGAAGGGACAGGCGAGTTGTACACATTAGGATGACACGACACATTTGTATTTTCTATTGTCGGTTTGACATGTTAAACTTCGTTACATCTTGACGAAAATGATCAATTATCGAGTTGACAAGTTACGCTAACGTTACATCATGACGAAAATCACCAAATGTGTACATAACTTGACAGAACACCAAGAATATTTGTCAAGTTGACAAGTTACGATAATATTATAACTTGGCGAAACTTGTGTAAACTAATCGTTGTGTAAACTAATACGATTGGTTTATATATGTCACCTGTCCATTTGGAACCACCGTAAGGAAGCATAAAGACTTCAAAAAGAGAGGCCTTGGCTGGCTCTCGAAGCCATCGGTTGTGAGGGCTTGGTTGTTTTGTGTGTGATGACATATACTCCTTACAAACTATAGAGACTTGAACGAGTGACATACTGGTAGATATACAGGTTAAAGCTCGCTTATAGTAAAGAATACATTACGAAAAAAGTACAGCCATGCATATCCTGTGATGGCGTGTTCTGCCCGCCTTCGTTTGAATCATTGTAGATGTAAGCAACCAAACTGGCATATAACTGTAATGATACAGGTAGTAGAGGCTTATCATTAATTATACTTTAGTAATTAGTTTCGATCCCGCCAGAATGCTTTTCATTCATTCTAGTTCACAACGGTTCACCTCAGCCTCCGTAGTAGCCATTTAGACATCCAGTTCATATACTAAGTGTGAAAACTGTAGCCAAAGTAGAAATTTAAAATACTCGATAGAAGAGGATGTATAGTGTATATGTATTTTATGAGACCGTGTCTCAGGAGACCAAAAGACGTGTCAAGCTAAGGAACTAAGCTATGGGCAGATGAAATCTTACTCTTTTATCCTCAAGGGAAATAAATGAACGGATTCGCCTGACTTCTTGTTGTATGTTAGTTTCAGTGTTCCGCCTGATTTCAGTTCCATAAAGCTATACAGAGTATATACTCGTACTATTTGTTCACAGGAACATATGTATGGTATCGTCTTCGCTTAGTAGCTCATATAAGTCTGCGGCCTGACACCCTGCAGACTAACGCGGTGAGTTGGAGGATGTCATATTCAGTTTGAGAAACACATATCGGAAGTGAGGGCAGCAAAAGGTAGTCTTCTCCATATCATTGTTTAAAGGATACCGGTGTCTCATCAACATATGAAACATTCGTAGGCCCCCTACTTAAAAGCATATGGTAGACCAATAAGACTTAATTCAGAATCCGCTTCTTCTTTGCCAAAGACTCCGCAAGTGTAGGGGAACAGTAACCTATGGTGCAATGGTTCTTGGTAATGGAATGCATTATTGGACATTAAATACTTTTCAGTTTATAAACTTTTGTTTTGGCGTTTACCATTTTTCATGCCTCCCTTCTTGCATCATCTCTCGACCTGTGAATATATATATATATATATATAAGTAATTCAAATGTGGATGTATATGATGCCATTAACGCCATCAGTCATAGTATTTGGACAAGCTCAATCACAATTTGGCATCCATACATTAATTATTTTAGCAACTAACACCTTAGCATATTACCAAGTACCCGGTATAGCATATTTAAGGTACAAAGAATTGACAACCGTTCGCGTTATGCTGCTGAAATATCGAAAATAGGATTTCAACAGGGCATTTCGCAAGTATAGGTATTGCTACAATGTAACCTACAACGGTATAGGCCACCTTTACTAATACAGTAAAGAAGATGTTTATCAGTCCGTCTTTTCCTACGAATCCACCCAGTTGAAAAAGTATGAAAATTCTGATTATACACCGCCCCCCCCCCCCATCACACGACCCTAGCAACGCGTGTATTTTCATAAATATCGAAAATTAAAATCTCAGGTTAGTTATATGAGGATGTCGGCATGTATATCAGCATGGTATAGAACTATAAAAGTATGACGAGTTACATAGGGGCGTATATATACCAGTATATATTACAATATGAAATGTGTTTTCCGAGAAAATGAGTTAGGTCGTGTCGTTACCGTATATGTGAATATTTCGACAGGAGCGAGCCTGATACAGACTACAACTTGATGAATAAGTTAATAAACTGGTAATGCAGAAATATCTCAATAATCAGTTTATGCTAATGCAAGGCTACATTTGCCAATGTATAGCCTCCGAACCCCACCCTAAGCATCCTTTCATGGTCTAGAGACCTAACCCTCCAGATTGAGTTAGATCTGAACATGGTCAAACTTAGACCTGATTCATTGATTGAAAAAAATAAAAAAAATAATGAATTATGTAATGAATGATTCCCACAATCAATTGACCATGAATTAAGAACTTTGTAACCATTGTTTAAAGCGCATCGATCCCTATTTTTCTGTATCTAATGCACAACTCAAGCGACAATGGTCGAATACTCACATTTCAATCAAACCGCACTTTCAAAATGATGTGTTTCGCATCGTGTGCATTTTTTATAGGATTTTTGCGATGTTTCCATGGTTAGGGTCTGACTCTTATTACGCACACTAGATTTCATCTTTGGTATCCTGAAATTAATTTTGGATACGTTCATATTGCTTTTGACATGCTGATGCGATTTTCGACATTTATGAAGCAAACAGCGTGTTTAAGCAGGCCTATAATTATGTTGAAATCCGATGTTTATTCCTTTTTTATCTTCGGCATGCCAGTATCAAATTATGACGCGCTCATTTGTAAATTGTCATATTTATATCATACTATAACATGGCATTTCCATTGCATAACGCAGAAATTACTATTAACTTCCTGCTACTCTATAATAAGACGGAAAAGTAAAAAATGATGAGATTAACTGGGATGTATATAGGCAGGGGCGGCGCCAGGGTTAGGGGTTAGGTTTAGGGTTAGGGGTTAGGGGTTAGGGGTCAATCAAGAATGCGGGTTTAGATTACCTCTTATATGAAATTCCTCTTTCTGACATGTGCTTTTGTCTCTGAAGTCGTTACTAGAGAACACACACAAAAATATCATATCTTACGGGGGCTACATCGAATTGTTTGCTTGCCCACCCCCCCCCCACCCTCCCCCATCACAGTGTGAAATTCGCTGGTGCCGCCACTGGATATAGGAACATTCAGCAACAATGCAAATCCACAAGAGGGAGGTGTATATATTCTTGTCTTCTAAGTAAGTATGTGCCTGGTGACTCAGTTCGCTCAAGTATGGATGATAATGGCCGGGATTTGGATAAAGATCATAAAGACACGTTCGAGCGAGATATATTGTCTATTGTATGCATTAACATCAACATTTTGTGTTGCAGATTATCCTACCGATTTGATGTATGTCCATGTACCTCCCCAATCATCTTACTTGCTTTTATACCAGTGTTAGTCGGTCTTACCTATAGCAAGCAGTGCCGCTTCTCGCAGTGAACGTGCCTTTAGGAAGATTACCTATATTGAAGCAACGAAATTTTCGTTCATTCACCTTTAACGACCATGTACAAAGGTGCCAATGTTGCTAAAATAAACCCTTCATGGCCCCACGAAAGTGAGATGTGGACGACGGAGAATCATTGAACGCTCGCAGCGTCGCCACAAGCAAAACAGCATACATGACACTGTAGCAATGTTGCAAAAACGAGCATGAAGACAAACTAACATAATTTTGGAATTGTTAGGTACTCAATATGCTTAACAAAAATGACTTGTATCATAGTACATTCACTGCATTGCGCCACAAGGTTTGATCAATGGCAATATTAAAAGTGTTCGAACTGATAATGAACTGGGCTAGAGAATACATATATAATTTTTAATTTACACGATGAAAACACGACAATATGAATATGTGAATGGGCGGGAACGGAACAAGAAGGCAAACGGACCTTTCTAATTTTAGAATTTATATATAGAATTTTTTCTGGAAGTAATTTGCTCAGTTAATGATATATTTTACATCAGCGATCCAGACTTGTCAATATTAAGTAGGCTATAAAATGTAAGTGTTTGTACTCCTCGCGTTTATTGGTATTAGATTGAACCACGTCGTCAACCCCCCTCTTGCGATATGTAGGTACTAAGGTTACTCAAATCACGAGAAGGAACTGAAAGAGTCATTGGGCAGCTATTGCAAACGTTACTAAAAGAAGGTTAAGTCGCAAAGATTGAGACGTATGGACTTGCGCGGCAGTTCTCACTGCTTGCTTAAAAGTAAGAAGATTGTACTATACTAACAGGACATTCCGTAAAGTGTAGGTCCATACTTATCTAAGGCTATTATTTAAACCTTCTTGATGGTGCGAGTGAACATTGGAAGGTGTTATACTTGTAGCAAATTTCGACGTTCCTTTCCCCGCAATTGACGAGCCTATCAAGCTTTCTTTAATTGAGTTAAGTCAACAATTAGTGGGTTGGCCTTTACAAGCCTCTTCATCACCACTAGGTGATCTAGACAAGGTGTCCTTCGTGCTGTATAGCTCAAACCGATATTTTACGCAAGTCCGTTAAAACAAAACAACTGTGTCCGCTGCAGCTACGATAAGTATCGAATCTTATACAGATATGCTCAAAATTCAGGTCGAAATTGTTTTATTGCGTATCGTAGGCTTTTGCTATAACTTGTGATTTTTGGATAGAGAATCGAAACATGTTTTGATTGATATATCCTGTCGTCATTGGTTGAATGAGAACAACTCGTATTTTGAAAACGTAATTCTGTTTTCCATTCACCTTTGCTGGCTAAAAGCAATTAGTATTATTATATTAAAATTACCACCTGCCTCGAATATAAAAGGATTATAAGACTGTACCAAAAAATCGAACCTAGCCAACCGCTAAAAGCCACGAACTACAAACAATAAGCAGTTAGAGTTGTTGGCAATAGCAGAAAGTAACTATGGAGTCATCATTGTTATAGGATATGTTAGTGATTAACAACGTTACAATGCAGGCAGTGGCGTAGGAAGGTACTTTTGAGTGGGGGGGGGGGCTGAAGACTGATGGCCGACCTGGGGGAGGGGTCTAAGGGGAGGGGGTGTCCCCCTTTCCCCTTTGGAAATTTTTTGCATTTCCAGGTGGCCTCAGATGCAAATTGGTGCAATATAGCACACTTCAAAACCCACTCCATTTTGTAAATAATTTTTGCATTTTCACCTGCACTTAGATGCAATTTGGTGCTCCAAATGAGATTTTTTTTTTCATTTGGAAATGAAAAAGGGGTTTTCTGACTTGCGAAGCGGGGGCGGGGGGCGGAATGATACTTCCGCCCCTCCATATTTTGCACTGGGGGGCTGGCGCCCCCCCCAGCCCCTCGGTTCCTACGCCCTTGAATGCAGGTGTGGTAGCCCAGGGAGTTCCATAACAACTCCATGGGTAGCCTAAGCTGAGTTTTCACAGTACTAGAGTCGTTCCTAAAGCACTCACAAATACCATTACAACTGCAACGTCACTGGTAAATAGTGGTTAGCATGTGCAAACTGACTATGCCTAAAGCACGTCCGTTCCTAGACAAGACACAATGTTCCTGTTAAGGCGATTGAATGTTCTTTTCTAAATAAAACTCTGGTTAAGCACTTCGAACTTCTCCCTATTTACGTATACGTACTGTGTAATGTCTGTCTAAACTGTAAATTCTATATCTTTCAGCGTCGGACGGCAACAGAGGAGTGGGAACCTCAAATGAGGAGCGAAATGATACACGCATGTATATGACTCGGGTATAGGGCATTT
Organism: Apostichopus californicus; assembly: GCA_020650975.1. Taxonomy (NCBI): domain Eukaryota; kingdom Metazoa; phylum Echinodermata; class Holothuroidea; order Aspidochirotida; family Stichopodidae; genus Apostichopus; species Apostichopus californicus. The sequence continues at coordinate 15,552 of JAIPMN010000408.1, forward strand.
CAGGGGCACACATGATTCGACTTTGCAAAGTTGAAAACATCTACGATAAGCACAATAGCAGTTTAATGTAGATCTACAATCTGGATTATTTTGTTGAAGTGGTAGATGATGAGCGTGTTTGTTTGGCTGTAGCTATAGTGGACCTGATTCACGTCTATTTTCTATACATTCCACCAGTCATCAAGATCATTTTCATCCACAGGAAGCCCTGAAGTTGAGAACAACTATATCAGTTGCTTTGCGACAGAACTTGTTATCCGAGAAGTTTTTGTGATATGATCGTGAAAAGAACTTTTCCGTGGCCAACATTGAATACGGTATGAGTCCTTTCCCAGTTTAATCACACATGTATTTGAACGACAAACATATATATTTTGCAATAAATAATCTGCTAGTATACAGACCTATTTTGTATTCAGGATTGTAATGAGATTACATCGGTGTGATGAACAACTTTGTATCACATGCCGAAATACGGTTAATAACAAAGATCCGTCATTTTCGTCCACAACTGATATAATATTGATATATAAAACCGTCTACTCTATGGAGTATCTTTATTCATTTGTGTATATTTTGTGTGCTGGTACTCGATAGGATAAACAATCCTTCCTCATCAACTTCACAGTTTGCATCGGGTAGAATGACTTCAACAAAGAGAGAGTAATATAAATATAATTTACATAATTATTGAGACGTAAACAGAAGATAGAATTTCAGGAATAACATTAATGCTAAGAGTTTGTCGCTTTTAGTCAAAATTAGAGCACTTTTCTTACAAAAGAGGCCAAATGTAAATTTGGACTGCCATTTCGCGATGTGTAATATGACATGCACTTTAAATATTTAACAACAAACTTACCGTCCGACAGTTTTGTAATATCTGGTATCATAGCACTGTATACGAGTGATCGTAGAAAACGCACAGTTGTTAGCAGTATTCTTAAGACACTAATTACACCCGCTATCTTCTCTCGGATTTCATGTTTAGACCGTCTCAACTATTTCAAAATGAGCCGGTTGTTTAGGTGGTTTTGCCATGCATGCAATGCGTGTTTGATCTATCGCAACGTTGGATAAAGTTGCTGGTCAGCCGGATAACGTTACTAATTTACAGCTATGGTGAGGTGTGTGTGTAGCATGTAGTGTACTCGTCGGCGCTGTGCAAAACGGTTTGTGATTTACTATATAATAACAGTCGCTCTTCACCATATACCATGTACCAGGAATGTTTGTATTATGATGCAAGTATCCTTTGTTTCAACCAAACACATTAAGAATCATGAGAAGTGCACATGTTGTTGACGATATAAGATATCGTTTTATAATGCGTGATAGATCATTGGCGGTTAAGATGTTCACTGTTGCCTTTCAAGGAAATTAATAGTTTTCAATTTGATGTTATGAATCTGATGTGGTCCGATTTATCACAATTAACAATATTAAAAATGAAGCTACAGATTTTTTGGGGTCACTAATCTAAACTCCAGGGTGAAATTCAGTTGCGACGGCAATGACAAGTCGGTGTGCATGCTAATTCGTACCAAAATGTTTGGGTGGAGTGCGTGACTTTAGGCGAGGTTAATTGAAGATCTCTTAAGCGTTGCTTGCTCTTTGGAAGGCGCAGGGATAGTTTTTGGTTCGGAGGTTGGGGGGGGGGGTGCAGTGGAAGGGCCACATTCTCAGGGGATACCAAGGTAATGGTCTCTTTCTTACACTTTTCCAGTTTTATTTGATGTTATGAAGCATCAAGATGGTTAAATTTGCATGGTAGTTTAGTGTAATAATGTGTAACATTTTTACACTATTCTGAAGAAGGTCAAAGGTCATTTTTGGTCAGCAGAGGTCAAATCTTGAAAACCTTGCAAACAAGATATTTCAAGAAAAATAACAACACTATATCTCGTATTAAGCATGTGGCTTCCGTGAATTGAGTGCAAGGTCCCTATTGGTTTTGACCGAGGTCAAAGGTCAGTAAGGGCCAGCAGAGCTGAAAGTTTGAAAATGTGAAAACTTTTGTAATGTCTAGAACCTGAGCATCCACAGACTTCATATTAGCATGGTAGATTAGTATAGTCTCTTCCACCGGTAAGTTCAGCATAGGTAGGCCTTAAAAGTAACGTTCGTCTTTCTTCACGTTTATGATCATGGGATAACTCGAACAAACCTGCCTAGGCCTATGGGCAATTTTATGTAGTCTACGCCAGCAACGGTGGGTAAAGTTGGGTTCGTTAAACAATAACGTGAAGAATACCAGTCAGAATACCAATACACTTAAGATAGCAAAACATCTCCTAACTTATTTCTTGAGGCACTTTCCCACTGGCTATCAGTCATAATTCGCAAAATTTAGAACAATTTAATGAGTTTTGAGACAAGTTTGCTGTTGTTGCTGTTAGGATATTTTGGAAGATAGATGCTCTTTCAACCTCAGATTTTCATTGCGTAAAAGATCGCTTTGATTTAGGCAGTGTAATGGAGCAATAGCGATATTTTTCTCTCAATCTTCAGCTAAAAGACAAGATGAATAATTGGGAAAATGACATGTAACGCGCCGTCCTCAGTGGTTTGCGCAAGGAAGAGTAGAAATGGATGAGTACAGGAATAAGACTGTCGACAGGAGATATTAAAGTTTACAACGTTTATTCACGTTCTACAGACACGTAAAGGTGGTGTACAGTGGTCGTGCATTACAGAGGCAACTATTAACTTACGAGAATGATGCTTTAACACATGCTAAGGAACCGATTAAAACTACAGTACAACACAAGAAAGCACTAATGACAGGTCTCGGCGCTGAAGATGGGAGGTTGGGTCTCGGCGCTGAAGATGGGAGGTTGGGTTTCGGCGCTGAAGATGGGAGGTTGGGTCTCGGCGCTGAAGATGGGAGGTTGGGTCTCGGCGCTGAAGATGGGAGGTTGGGTCTCGGCGCTGAAGATGGGAGGTTGGGTCTCGGCGCGAATGGCGGAATGTTAACACTCGGCGCGGTTGCTGGAATGTTGACACTCGACGCAGATGGCGGAATTTTTGAACGGCGGCGCAGATGGCGGAATGTAAATCGGCGGCGCAGTTGGCGGAATAGTGAACGGCGGCGCAGTTGCCTGTGTTATGAACCTGGTCTCTTAGAATACTTCGTGTTCTTTCCAATTTCCTGGGCTGGTCCACCGCCGTTTGCACTGTGGCTCCCTAAGAGTGGTCAGAGACGCAATATAGCCCTAACTACGAGCCCGTATTTACTTTTCAACAGAAACTACTCCCTATACCTACAACATGGGAACCAACACTTAACCCTATTAGAAACATAAGCGTGCACGCTCAGTCTACAATCACTAAACAATCAAATGCGATTTACTACGAAAATGCGTGCCGCTTAAGAATCACCCAGACCTAACATGTCTAACTATATGTGTTACTCAGTGACCTCTAAACCGGTCAACGTTGTTCATAAATCGAGGAAGTCACAACCCCCTCATCCGAATTTATCTAAACAATTTCCGTAACGCGTCTAATATATTGGAGAATCAACCCAAGTACGACAGTTAATTAGGGGGAAATACATGCTAACGCTAACGACAAATGATACGGGCGTTGTCGTGTCGTTACAGTAAGAATACGCGCTAATCGAGAAGCGGTTCAAAGTAGCAGTGAGGTAATGTATAGGCTTAGGACTCGCGCACACCTAGCTACTGTATAGTATATGCCCTGTACTATAGGAGCCCGAATGTAACAGAAGCCAAGCTACCTTCGTAGGTAGTTTTGCAGATGTTTTATTTTTACTTGTGTGAAACATTACAATAGGCCTAGCTGCTTATTTATGATTCTGCAACATGTTTTACTTTGTTCATCACTTACTTTTGGTGGAAAAAAGTTTAAATTTCATACTGCAAAGAAACATAATTTTCCAATGTGCAATTAAATTGCACCATGTATCTGCCTAAGTGCCTAACCTTTATTCATAGAAAATATTGATGTTGCAGATCTGTACTACGGTAACTTGAACAACAATCATAAGCCTAGTGGCGAGTAGATTTTTATTCACGGTCGCCAAATAGCGAGTACTTTGAAAAATATTTGTCGAGGCCTGAAAACCTTGAAAACATGATTTCTCAGAGTAGAAGTCATGGATACTTTTCATACATGGTATATAGATTTTCAATATTGAGTACAAAAATCCTGTTGCTTGTGAGGTCAAATCTCTTTTGAGGTCGCCTTTTACATGAAATCGTGGCTATTTCTCATACTTGTTGTGGATTCATAACATTGAGTACACGACCCCTAATGTTTTATGTAGAGGTGTGTATATATAGCCAGGTACAGTCAACTGACTTGTGTTTATCATGCCATAGTGTAATTGTATCAAAATGGTGGTTCGGGCCATTTATTTTGTAACAGCTAGTTCTGGTTACTAACCAGCAGACGTCTAGTCAATGAAGTCATCGAAACCTCAATGCATTTTGCATCTGGTTCATATATCTGTCCGTTGCAATTCGATATTAAAATCATATAACAGTCAATTTCAGAGTCAAAGAATTAAATAACGTTTTACATGCATATGATTCATACTAATATGAAAATGGACATGGGCGATGAAATATTGACAATCGAATACAATCGTTAATTACTTGCTAGCCATTAACCTTCACTGACTGGAGGAAGGACGGAGCGACCATATTTTTTACCATGAAATATTGATGTTAACTTCCCATTCACCCAATCAATGAAGTAAATTTCTGGTTTGTTTGTATTGTAAAGTAGGCATTGTTCGTAATAACATTTATGACAACAGCATTGCTTCAGGATCGGATGTCACATTAACTTCATCGAAGTGTTGTCATGGTGATAAAACAGATGAAGGAATCAGACATGGTTGTTCGTATTCGTTCACTTTTGATTTGATGTTTACGATCATGCGTTGTTGTCAACGGCAGATAACCTGATTGCCGTCAATGACATTCCAAATGATACTAGCCCCAATGAACGAATAGATTGGGTTTAGGTACGCTGACAGACAAAGAATTGTATGCATTTCTTTAACGTTATATTGCGCATATTAGGGTGTGTTGAGGCAAGACTGTACCGCTATGGTTGGTTAATTCGTTAATAATGAAAAATATTTTCACAACTAATACACATATATTGAGATATGTTACAGTGCTGTACAAAATCTTTGGAAATCTGTTAACAGGATAGAGCACGCGCATTAGGACCCAGAGCCTGGAATCCTATATATATGACGTCATATATAATGCTATAGCCTAGCCCTTATGGGGGTATTACCTGCAGAATAACCGTTGAATTCAGCCAACTACTACCTGTCTAATTATTTCTAATGTCATGGTACTGGGGAATATCATCCCTGCACTATCACTAAACGTTAGAAACATGGTGGCATTGACGATACTATACTATCCTACTAATCGGTAGTTAGGTACGTACCTGGTAATGCTATAGTAGTAGGCTAGGCCTACAACGCGTAATTTGTTGACACTGCTGCGCTTTAAGTAAATTAACAGACATTCGCTGTATGTGATTCCGGGCTTAGACGGTGTGTCCTTTTAAGCCACGGAGCCGTAGATATAAACTATAACTTGCAACAACAAAAAAAGATTCAGTGAACGTCCCTTCATAATGTCTATCAGCTAATCAGTATCACCTTTCGAAGACAGATAAACAGCCCTATACCCCCCCCCCCCTCCCTTTAAAAAAGCACTTATGACAAGAAAGAAATGGTTTGCTTATTTGCCAGCTATCCATATTAGCTTCAAGCAAAACTGTCTCGAGTTGGCATGAAGATGTTGAATCGGGTCACAATTATTTTAAGGTGCAGAAAACCACCTCTTTGGCTTTTGCTTTGTTTTCTTATTTAAACATTACTAT
>JAIPMN010000409.1:0-10007 GCA_020650975.1 Apostichopus californicus
CTTCAAATGAGTAATATTGAACATAACAGAACATTGGAAATATCAATTTTAGGGGTGGAAAACCTCTATGTTATCATTTCGTGTTGGTTTACTGTGTATTTGCCCATATGCAAAGTTGAATTTCATTTGCATATATATATTTTCTCTGAATGCAGCTTCTGATTTGATTTTTAAACTCTTTGTGTTTTGGTCCCTGGATTATTGATCTCGAATAGAATCCAAAGTTATTTATTACGGAAGGTGGAGAAATTGGGCGGGACCCAGAAGTGGGATTAGAGGGTGCGGTAATAAACCATTTCAAGGTGTTTAGTTTAAGCAAATAGCCTGTAAAAAGCATTGTTGCTAGAGGGATCATCATACCAGTAAGTTTGGGGAACAACTTTGTTAAATTACTAACAAACCTTCATTTGGTTGAAGAATATAGGACCTCAGGTTGATCAGTTTGCATGCTTTAATATTATGAGTGATACTTGTGGTTTTAATATGTTCGATGTTCATCAAACTCAGTCACTGTGATGATCAGCAAATGAAGTATCATAAAAGTTGTACTTTATTTTAAGGTCAAAGATCATTTGGAGACAAAAGTAGCACAACAATGGAAATCACATAATTTAGTTAACTCCTCAGCATTTTGTTTTAAAATGTGATCAATCTTGGTCGTACTTATCAACAGATGATGGGTCAAAATAATTGTACTGTATATCTAAAATGTGTTCGGTTGTTTAAAAATTTTTTTATAACAGTGAAAACATGAAACTCCTCCTTTTCCTAGCTGGGGTATGTGTTTGTTTTGATCAAACTTAGTCTGATCAGCAGATGATGGGTCCTAAACTTGCACTTGGCTTTCAGGTCAATGGTCATTTGGGGCCATAAAAGGGTCACAGAGCAAGAATCACATAGTATACTTCTAGTGGTTGTTTTGATCTGACCAAACTTTGGTCATTGTGATCAGTAGATGATGAGTGATAAAAGTTGTACTTTTGGCTTTTAGTTCAGTTTCTTGGTGGTTGTACATACAGTATATACATGCAATGCTATAGTATTGTATCAGAGTTGAACTACATATGGCACCATTGATGCTTTAGTACTTCTCTTAATGAAAAGGATAGTGTAGTGTACAGAGTATCTTCATTTTGAGCTGTTTCATGAATGGCTTCAACGTGTGTGGTGGAAACGCATTGCTTTGTGCTAGTGAACACCAAGAAATGCCATAAAACCAGTAGTACCAATATTATACCATTGTACAAACAGACTCGTACTGCGAGTACAAAATGTTGATTAAAGCAAGGTCCCAGCTACTGTATGAGTACAAAGCTGTAATTATGATTACAAGTGTGTGAGTTTGATATTTGTTGTGTGTGCCAGTATGAGTACAAAAGCCATGGGTATTAGGACAGGGAAATAAGTACAAGTACGAGTAACGATCTCTCGTACTGCAAATTTACTTTGCTCTCTGTTTACCTGTCTCCTCACAACCTCAGCACTCTCGTTCTTCCGTGTCTAGACTGAACTGGTAACCTATGAACACTCCCTGTTAATTCTACCACCCAAAGTGGCTGCAATATTCTTTTTGTGCTCGGATTTCTTTTCGACCCAATTCGCTCATAACTGTTACAAGTGATCAGGACCTTTGTTTGGTAATCTGACATAAGTCTTCATTATTGACACTGTACATTCAGGAAGGTATTTTTAGTTCCCAGTTGTGTCAGAAGTTTATTCTGTATTGTACATAAGACCTGGATTTTCACACTCTAATAAGTTTGTGTGTTACTATACATTTACACTTGTAAACTGGTTCCCCAGGTACAGTAGAAACAATGGATAATAGTAGGTGACTATGCAGATTGGGGATTGAAACATCACGGAAGTTACAAGGTAGAACTTTTGCACGACCACGTATGAAAAGTCTCTGAGAAGAAATGTACATACAGTACTGAGTAGACCTGAGCTTTGGAGATTCACCTGCACAAGAATGTAACTTTGAAGTCCTATACAGTACACAAGGTGTGCCGGCAGCCTAGCACTTTCCTTTTCATAATGTCATACATTCATTGGACAAAATGGCAGCCACCTGACCTTCCATATTTCTCACAAGCATGGATATTAAGGTTTTGTTGCAATGTTTATGGAATTATTGTCATACTCAGTATATAGCATGTACGACACACGTGATCATGTGGAATTATTGTCATACTCAGTATATAGCATGTACGACACACGTGATCATGTGGAATTATTGTCATACTCAGTGTATAGCCTACCACACACATGGTCATGTGGAATTATTGTCATACTCAGTACATAGCATACCACACACATGATCATCTGGAATTATTGTCATACTCAGTACATAGCATACCACACACATGATCATGTGGAATTATTGTCATACTCAGTGTATAGCATACCACACACATGATCATTTGGAATTATTGTCATACTCAGTGTATAGCATGTACCACACATATGATCATGTGGAATTATTGTCATACTCAGTGTATACCACACACATGATCATCTGGAATTGTGTGGTTGAAATAGAAAGCAAAAAAAATAGATGGAAAGTCAAAGATAATATATAGTATCATTCCTGACAATGCATTTGAGAAGTTAAAATTAGCCATGACAGATTCATGTGAGTAACATCTTTAGATATTTTTATGATAAAATTGCAAACTTCAAACACAGTGTGGTTAGGAAAGATGAGCAGTACAACCTTGTTTTCTAAATCCTGAAAGGCCTTGATTATTGAAGTTTATTCATGGAAAAGTCAGGAGAAATCCTGATTTGAACAAGTCTTAGATGATATTTAGTTACTGCGAGCGAGGAGTGTAAGATACAACTTTAGCAAACTAAATGAAACTGTTGTGAAGAGTTATGACTATAGCGTGTCCTGTTTGGGGTTCATGGCCCGTTGAATGTCCTCCTCACCGCAAATTAACAAATGGAGTTAGCATATAGTTTGCAAGCTTTATAACTAACAGGCTGTCTAGATATACATACTGTAGCCTAACATTAGGTTCACATTTGTGTGTAATAGTAAACCAAACAATGTGTCTTGGTCTTGAAAACAACCTGGCATATATATCACTTGTTCCAAATTTGGAAGCCATGGATGTTGCACTGACAGTTATACTTAGCTTGCATGTTGAGAATTCACAATTTGTTGGAAGAGGTTTTTAGACTAACAGGAAGTTACATGCTTTGTATGATATCATACTGAACAGTTAAAGTCTACTGGGTTACAGGCAGAGACAAATTGGATTTGTTTTAAAATCACTTTGTATATATTGTAACATTCACAAAAGTGTTAAGTTTTTCCTGTTAAGATTTTTATCATTTGATGGATGATAGTAGTAATATATTACATCATATAAACAGGAATTTTCCTGTAAGACTCCCCTCCCCCTACCCCCTGCTAGTGCCAACAGATAAGAAGCATGTTAAATATAGCAGCTTTTTTTGCAGTTGTATGAACTATTTTAGTTGTATTCAGTTGTATAGTTGTATTTAGTATGTATTTAGTTTGTATTGGTATTGTATTAGTATTGGTTTGTATTATTTAGTTAGTATGAACTATTCTGATAAGGCTAAAGGCAAAACTTTACAGCCAGGAAATTATGTAGAAGTTTCATTCTAAAGATTAAAAATCAAGAAACCTGCAGTGGATCATTTCTTTCAAAGGAAATCTACCAAACTACATCCAGGCCAGACATTGCTCTGTTTTGTAAAGAAAATATTGCATAGTCAGGTCTGTCGTCATGACTACAAAGTTCTGGCTGAATAGCAATTGCTGGAAAAAAAATAAAATGACTTGAAGTAAGTCCAATGAGCTACAGTAGATGATGATTCATCAACCTGAATCCCAGATTTAATCCAGAAAGAAGTTCTTTTCTTGAGTCCATTGTGTCTACTCCCTCTCTGACTTTAATTACACAGTAGTTCAGTCACTACAGTGGTTACATATTGTATATTTCACTCTCAAAGCAACAATTTTGTAATCAACTCTTGGGCTTTACAAGAACAAAGTCAAGGATAAATGAAGAAGGGAATTTTTTTTTTTCATGTTACAAAACAGTATCATACGATAAACAGTATATTTATTCGTGGCCCTGTAAAACCTAAGAATTATGAAAAAGCTATTGAAGGCAAAGAAATAAAGATATTTTCTTCTGCTGTACTTTATTGATTTGGAAGAGAGACTCTTTATCAGCCATGCTTTGATTGATTGGTTTGCATGCAAGTCATTGATGTAAAATAAGAAAAAAGAAAAAAGAGAAACTGTTACATTGATTTATATAGAGAAATTGAACTTCTCAAATTATCTGTCTCCCCAGCTGTTTGCTTGTTGAATATGTGAGTTGTCAGGGGATGTCAAAGGTCATTAACTGTGTATAACAGGGTTGCGTATGAAGTGGATCTTGAAGGCTAAAGTGAAGTTTTGTACCCAATTTGCTGGCAGTAACCCATAATGATGTACTAATTCGCTTTGAATGGAAATATAATAATTACATTACAGGGTCAAATGAAAGAGCAGAAAGTTTCAGTCTGCTTGGGCGAGATTAGACTCCTACTCTGAGTGTGGCTTTTGCTTAGCAGTCGAGTAACGGGTCAAGCTCATTTGGGGTTCTGAGTCACTTTTCCAATAAATTACTCTTCATGGTCACTGTAGAATATCCTATTTTCCCATTACAATTATTCTTAGACCAAGCCTATTTTGACACATTCAAAATCTAAGTTTAACATTGAAGACACATTCACTACATGCATGCAATCTGTGCTTTGAATGAAAACCTGAATTTTGTATTCTTGGACAAAAAATCATGTTTTCCTGCGACATAAGGATTTGGTCCAATGTGCTGAACAAACCCCATGCCATGTAGAGAGTGCCCACCGCATTGATCATGAAATGGAGGTAGGTTGACCGCAGGTGACCCATTACCCTGTGAGGTCAGTGTCAAAGGGTTTATATATCAGGTCACTTTAGACCCGGTAGAAGCAGAGTGCAGTTGTTATGAGGAGACAGGTAAGTTTGTAAATAATTAAACCAGCTAAATGTTGGCATTCACAGAACTAGGAAATTAGCGTCTTACTTTGAACAATGCATGTTTACGTTTGGTAGAATAATTTGCAAGTTATCAAACACAAAATTTTTCACTTTTAAATGTATATTTAGAAGTGTGATGTGTTTTGTCTTGACCTTGATGATAAACTATTTCTAAACCAACTTCATCTCTTCTTTCTCTTCTCAGGTGCTGGTGAATCCGGTAAAAGTACGATTGTCAAACAAATGAGAATTCTCCACGTGGATGGTTTCTCACCCGAGTAAGTATCTGGGACCAGACATTGATATCATATTTGTAATTTGGATGTGGAACGGCCGCGTTGAAGTTGTGACTAGAGTCCACCAGACAGTACTAACAGTCAATCAGTATTGGCCCCCAAATAAGCTAGAAAGTCAAATATTGGTCACTCAATTTCCAAATTTCATCAAACATTTTATTACCACAGTCTTCAAAGTATTATTCATCATTCGATCATTTAATCATCTTCAAGAGTTCAACACTCCTCAATGGGTCTGGACATAATTGGGAGATGCAGAACCGTCAGGAAAGTACTGTTGGAGGCTTCTTCATCGAAGCAGCTTTCCGCATGCTAAAATAGAACTTAAAATAAAAACTTGGAACCCGATGCTGATGACCTTTAAAGTCATGGAATAAACATGGAATGTTTTTAGAGTCTGACTTTCTGTGTGAGGCTTTTGTGCACATTTGGCTTTAATAGCTGATATGTTGGTAATGGGATACTGATGGTTTATACATTGTAAACAGTAGTGTTAAATGCCCTATATAATAGTACATACAAATGACATGGAACATTGGGCCTGCAAGTAGGTTTACTGGATGTATGTGCAATGTCTCTGTGAGATATATTTATGTATGATTCACGAAGGCATCCTTGAGTAGTGCACTCGGCTTGATACTCCTCACATACTTCTAATGTTTGGAGGCATTTGCATGTTTGGTCCCACACTGTACAATACTGTACATTGTAATGTATGCAACCCATTCTTCAGAGCTATGCATCCAGGTATCTAGTTTATCCTGCCGTGGAGGCTATGATAGGGAAAAGTTTTAATTATTCTTTCGAAAGTAGGTAAGAATTAGGCAAATAACATTGGAAAAGACCAAAATGGTCTTGCCAAAGTCACTTTATGACCCCCCCCCCCCTTGCCTCCCTCCATTTCCACTCCCCCAACCCCTCCCTTACTATACCTGACCAGTATTCGCTGGTAAAGGAGATCGAACTAACACAAGTAGTGTTGGTTTGGATACAGCACTCCAGCACACAACCCTCTATCTACATCCACAGCACATGTGTTTGCCTAGCATACAGTAGATGTATGTATGGTAGTTAGTATTGTACCCTAAAATTTATTACTAGCTACAGTACAAGGAAGCATGAATCTAAAAATAGACTTGTAGAAAAAACCAGACATATGACCCTGGAAACATTTGCAGGCTTGTCTGCATAGAATCATCCTCACTAAAAGTAACTTGATGCTTTCTGGATGACCCCTGACCTACAGAGCATTAACTTAGAGGGGAGGTTGTTAACATTTTAGGGTCTAGTTGAGATGGGTTATGTCTTTGGCAACAAAACTAGGATAGATAGATGTATGGATGGATGGATGATGATGGTAAAAAACAACGGTATTACATCTTGGATGTTTTAGAAAGTACAGTAAGTAGCTGGTATATGTTCTGTGTGATATTGAAGGGTTCCAGTTGCAATCTTGTAAAGTGTCACAACTGGACTCGGGCTAAATTTCAAAGTCAAGTTTGAAGGTAATATGTAAAAATATTACAACTTGTTCAAAGCACAACCTTTAAATTGATATCACTCCCAGATTAATCAATAAGTGTGCATAAATTAGCAAGTATTACATTCTATACATTTTGCCTCCCAAAAAAAGTTTGAAAATTGGAAATTTTTCCAAATTTCCCTCGACATTTTTCGTCTTGCGTTTGAAATGGAACTTGACTTGTCAGAGCTCATGAACTATTTTGATTTACTTGATTCCTCCCTTACCTGTCTCCAGTCTAGTTTATTCACTCCAGACATCGAAACTGTATGAAATGTTTCCATGTAGAGATAGCTGTTGATCAAAATGAATTTTATTTTGGTAACAAGCCCCTTATACCATACAAATATCTCATGCTGGGGTAATATATGGCTAATGTAGTAGTACATGTTGTGTGTTACCATCTATAGGACGATGATGAGTTCTGTATTCACGTTAGTGACAGATTGGGTAATAAAGTAAAGATACAGTATGGTCTATCTAATGCTTGCATTCTTAAAGTAAACCTTTTTTTGTTCTCAAAGTCTCATATGCATAAAGGTTTGTAGCTAACAAAAGCCCGATTAAGAAGAATAATAAGCAAAGGAATAAGCAATGTAACAAGAGCGGGGGAGTGTATTGAGAAATAGAAGGATGTCCTTCAGAATATGAACATGGTCAAGGATTTGACATGTATGACATGTAGACTAGTGGATTCTGTACAGTAGATCAGTTTGATGGGAAACCAGTACACTTTACATGCAGCGTTAACATCTCTATTGCCGCAGTAATGAAGTGGTTGCACTTTTTCGTAATTCAGGCCATATTTACATAATTTTTTATCAAGGTACAAGTGCTGCTCGTTATGGGATTAGTGAATGGCATCATAAAATCTTGTACATTTTTCGTCAGTTTTTTTATACGTACCTACAGCTATCAGTGTACATGGTGACTATCCCCATGCCAATAATATACAGTGCAAGATATACAGTGCACTTGAAAGAACCAGTATGACCTACACATTTGAACGCTGCCTCGTCAATATTACTTTGTCCGAAAATAGCTTTTTTCATCAACTTCGTGTTTGATTGTATAGAAACCTGCAGCTTCATCTATCAATACTCCTTAAGTATTAAAAGCTAACAATTTGTTGATATTGTTTGGTTGTCATGACAACTCTCCCAAATAATTCTAGTTTTGGCTATTTTCATCTGCTTTTTCTTTCAATTGATCAGAGAAATAGAGAAGAGATATAGAGAGAGAGAAACTTGGCAATGTAGGCCTTTCAGTATTGCTTTGTTTTCTATTCTGGTTTGTTTTTATTTAAATTTGGAAGCAAAACAAAAATTGTGATTGTCTTTCTCTTCTTTAGACGGATTCATACTTTTTAATATGAACTTATCAGCAAGCTTAAGCTCATAATGTATGTTGTATGCGAGTCATTGAAGGACAGCATTTATAACATGTATTGTGGTTTCTGTCAGCAATTTGCAGATGTTGACAATTGAGAAAATTAATTTCAAAATCACCAAAATGTTTGTTATAAATGAAAAGAGGCAGTTTGACCTGCCGATCTAAATAATAGATATTTGTATGTAGGATCAAAGGATTATAGCAAATTGTTTTCGGTTTCTTGCTCTGAGGTAGAAAATAGATACTGTACCAGCATTCTAGTTGGCCAACTGTTTTATTAAAGAGGTTTTTTGTAGGTTTACCTGTAACACAGCACAGTGGACATATCTCTTGGTGCATACCCCATGCAAAATTCTGGAAATTAGATACCTTTTGTTTTTTACAAAGGTCAAAATTTCACTTATGGCCAGTAGACTAGTAGCATCTAGGCGTAGGAGCCTTATTTCATTTGGGGGGGCTGTAACGACTTGCCCGCAAAATAGAACCAAATTTTTTTGCGCGTGTTCAAAATGTTATTGTGCATATCATATACAGTAGGCATTCATCAGTTATTACATCACATGCCAATAACATACAATCATTTTTTGTGTTATTACACTTCCACATTGGTTAGATAATTATAAAGCAAGTCGTTACAATAATAATGATCATAATAATATCAGTTTAACCATTGAAAAACACATTGCAAATTATTTTTCTTTCAGTATGTGCCCGAAAAATTCTCAGCATATTGCCCGAATTTTCACAAAATATTTTGGTTGGGGGGGCTGCAGTAGTAGTATGAAGTGACAACATTTTCCCAAAAAAGGCAGCTTGATGGAAGTTCATGCCCGTGTAGTTGTCCTGTATTTATTGTGCAATATAAATTCTTGATGGTTCTTTCTTTTGGGAGAGAGTTGTCATTGGATGTTAATAATTTTTACTTGAACATGGCTCACCAACTTGTCTCTCATTCAATGTATGCACTCCTATAGGTAACCTCTAAGGGTGTGACCTAACGGTTATTTTGCTAACCGTTTAACCGGATCGCCGCCAGTCCGGTTAACCGTTTAACCGCCGTTTCTCGATCGCGGCTTTTTCGACGCACCGTCACTCGACTATTAGTATTAATGAAAATAGGACATGAATACAATAATTAAGGGTTTTTTCCCAACAGGTAGCAATTCAGGCAACAAGATGACGATCAATGTATGTTAATTACTAATTAGGCCCAATAATATTGCGAACATTTCGTGTAATAATTGCTGAAAAGAATAACACACATGATCAGTACTCGTGGTCTTCAGAAGTTTAGATCACTGAATTTATATAACTCGGCCTTTGGCAACATCGTAACTTTTGAAAAAAACAAAATATTTGTCTATCTATCAAAAGATTTTAAACAAAAACTCGCCTAACTTAGCAAACTTACCCACCTTTCCTGCTTACTCATTAAAAGTTATGTTTAGAAAACAAACTACGCACGTAAGTGTTGTGCGATGGGTTGTAAAAATCAAGTTGAAAGTGGTTTGAGCAGCCTCCGATTTCAGCGACGTCACGTGCCATACAGTACTTTACATTTGATACAAAAGTAACTTCAACAACAGCTTCCCAAAATTTGTGTCGCAATAGGTTAAGTTTTAACCGCGCAGCACTGCAGTACCATTCATAATTTGCATACTACACCAAAATTTACACTCGGCGTCCAGATGGCGGGAAAATGTAACATCATGTTCAATGTGTTGTGTCGTTCCCATGGTGCGATGAACTT
>JAIPMN010000410.1:26204-38300 GCA_020650975.1 Apostichopus californicus
GTTAGGGAGTAGGTGGACTTGTGCAGTAAAATTTAACAGCATTGATTTTTACATGGGCATGTTGCCGCACCATATTTGTCTGACTCTTGGCCCTCTCCCCCACCCCTCCCTTCAATGTCTCAAACCCAGTGTCGGGGTACGTGAGGTTGAAAGTAAACATGCTCGACTGCTCGTTTAAAGTTCTGATGAAATGAGTGACCATTATTTCACTTGCTATGTAGCATATTGGTGGGATAAATGCTTGACTACCTTTAAATTCCTGTTGCTGTAAGAAAATTTTTCTTTTGTTTTGTTTTCCTTTCTCCACAGGCTAGAGCTGATAAGCAGTACTTTTCTAGCAACGAAGAATTGGACAGTTTGGTAAGTGAAGGTTTTGATCATTACTGCTTTATTTAACAGATCTATGCTGAACTCTGAGAACTCCAAAAACTGAGAATTCTGAGAGCTGTGAAAACTCTAAGAATATGCTGAACTCTAAAGCAGCAAGTTTGAGTGAATATTTTTTATAAATATTATTATAAACTACTTAATCCAACCCCCCATAAAATTAGTCAGTCTTTGGTTTACTGACTGTAACAAAATAGGGTATTGCATGTTTGATGTGTTAGACTACAGATACAGATTTAAATCTTCCTGATTATAAATATTGGCAACAATTGTTTTTGTATGAAATTTCTATCCAAAATACACTGGGTTGTCTTGTAACAAAAAAAAGGTTGGATTAAATTTTCAAACTCTATAAAAAAAAAACTGGAAAAAAAGATGAAAATTTTGCTTTCCAATTTCTGGTCGATGTTGTAGCCAAGCCATGCTTTGCTTTTTGATACCAATTAACTACATCTACAGTAGGTCGTGATCAGTGGAAAAAGGCTGGTAGCTTGGAAATTCTATTATTGTGGTAAATATAGAATTAATGGATATATGTTATGTATGGTGACTCCACACAAACAGCTCATGTTGATACAACCAGAGAAGTTGCAGCTGATCTACACTGGGCAAAATTTGAGCTTTTTCCTTGAGCTGAAAAATGTTATTGCGATAATAAACTTGCATAAATGTCAGTCTTGGGACTTACCACGGAATAAGATTTCGACTTGCAAAGTTTAGCTATTAAAGATGTTAACATATCAGTTTTCTTTTGCTACTTCTCAATTAAGAGGTTGATGTCATCACAAGATTACATCCAACATTTCACAGGGTATTGTGTAAGATCTGGGCACCATATGGTTCCCCTGGGGGGGGGGGGAAGGTAAGAAATGACAGAACAGAGAGAGACGTACCTACGTGAAGTACAAGGCACATTAGTGGGTGATTTTATCCCCCGTTAATACTACTACACTATAGTATTTGATCTATAAGTCTGCCGGTATCCGTGACAACATTGAAAGCAGTATGTTGTCCCCTGACTGTGGTTTACAAGCCAAACACAATGATAGAAACAGCAGGCTTTTCCAAATAAAGGAGATAGACCGTCTGGTCGGCGGACACTCTGTGTTTGTCCTAGCCATTAAAACCCCATCAGACTACCTCCTCGTTGAACGTAAAACCGAAGACAGATCATCGCCCGAGCCCTGTGTCAACTTTCTGGCTGTCAGAGTAAAAACTTGGGCTTTCTGACAGCCGTCATCCTACAGTTAATAAAAGTTACCTTGACGTACAGAACAAAGGGAGGAGGATTGCGTGATTGACGGATGTTTCAATTGTTACCAAACGGGACCTACGTCCAGAACGAGTCTCCTCTCTTTCTACCCCCCCCCCAACTGGACAGATTGCATAAGTCTGTTACCCCAGTAACCACTGTTATAGAAGGTGCTTGTTGGGATATTTATCCCGAGCTTGGCTCCACAGTCTTGCCGTCAGTTTGAGGTACAAGAGTTGAGCTTTGTCGCCAGTCAGTTAGTCTCTCTCATATGGTGGAGAGGTGCACCCCAGCGTGGCGCCTGGCCCAGTTTGAGGCTAATAAGCTTCATGTTCTACGTAATTGCATCCACATGGCAGCGAGGGTTGAACTCCTCGGCTAGGGCTATTTTAGGAACCATTGGATAGGGAACAGCACGCTGAGGTGTTTACACTACTGTAAGGTGTAGCTGGAAAGAAAGGAAAACAAAAATCACGTTTGCCAGAAACTAATAATTCCAGAGGGTTTTGTTCAGTCACTGAGTTTGGCTGAACTAGTAGTATTTTCTCTTTGGGATTGACTTATGTAGCAGTAGTTAAAGGTAGAAAGAGAAAAGAAATAAAAACAGAAAAAGGGACTGCTCTGAGAGTGTTTAAATAAATAAAAAAAATGTAATAATAATAAAAAAGTTTTTGGCTGATTGTAGTGATATTTACTGCACAGCTTGTCACAGCATAAATATTATAGCAACCTGATAAAATTTAAGTAAAGGAATAGTGAAGCCTGGCCAAACTTTACGACTGTTGTTTACCTGAGCCGGATATAGGGATCAAACAGAAATTGCTTTTTTCAAATTAAACGTAGGTCATTAAAAGTAAAAAAAAACTGTTACTAATGATAAAGGAACAATATAGTTTATTAATTAATATTGTTAAGTTTGTCTGTTTGTTTTTAGGCTAAACTCTAAATACATAGAATGGTCTACTAATATAGTGATTGGTAACATTTATGACACATTCGGAACTGAATAAATTTGTAATCTCAAGTCCTGCAAATCAGTCTTACTAATTAATGTTTATTAGACCAATTAAAGTTGACAATTTTACCAAAACCTACCTTTTAATAAGTACACATAAAATGATTGGAAATTGATCAAACTCAGATTAATATTTACATAACAAGCAATTTTACTGTTTTTTGTTGTTGTTGTTGTTGCTATTTTAGAAATTTGTCATCAAGGCACTGATCCATATTAAAAAAGCGATTGGAAAAGTGTCTCAACTTTATATTCACTCTTTGAAAATCAAATTCCATTGTCATAAGAGATAAAGTATTGAATCGTAATGAAAACTTTACCAAAATAAATGCCTAAAAGCCACTTTTAGAAGATTCACCAAAAGTGTTTCTGACTTTCAACCATCAATACTTCCCATTTTTGTCAGATTTAATAAGCCCGTCTCTTTTGAATCAACGTCACAATTTATTAAAAACTGTACGATATTCTATGAAAATACAAAGTACCAATTGAATCTTAGAGCCTCAACTTTTTATTGGCCAAATGATTTTGCCTCTCAAAACAGAGTGAGGAAAAAAAAAAGAAAAGAAAAAAAACCTTTCTAGGGCAGCACATAGAATATAAAGTGATTGCGCAAAGAGA
Organism: Apostichopus californicus; assembly: GCA_020650975.1. Classification (NCBI taxonomy): domain Eukaryota; kingdom Metazoa; phylum Echinodermata; class Holothuroidea; order Aspidochirotida; family Stichopodidae; genus Apostichopus; species Apostichopus californicus. The sequence goes on from JAIPMN010000410.1 coordinate 29,480, forward strand.
GCGACAATCCGGCAAGTTTTTTTTTCATTCCCCCCACAATAACAACGTCTCTTTCCAGTGCGGAGAGAGTTTTTTCAGACAAGTACTACTGCCAATGTGGGACAAGCAGGTATTTAAAAGTTCTTACAACTTTTTTTTTTTCTCTTTTTCCTCTCTTCGAGGAGAAACGGGGGAAACATCAGCTACTCTCTCTTGTCAACTTTATAAGGCGTTAGAAAAAATTTGACAGATTCTTTTTCTAGTGTGGTACTTTTGTGAGTCATCAAATATGCAAACGCACATCTAGTTTTGTCACGCCGAAGATCATTCGAGATGGGGAGATCTTTTCAGCTTACTACTCACTCAAAAAGTAACATTTAGAGAGAAACTGGATACAATATCATGCCGATTCAGGATGTACGTTAATATTTTTTTTTTCTGTCTTGCTCTTCCTCTCTCTCTCACTTTACTCATCTGGAGGAGATCATGTCCTTGATGTGAGATTTGGCTTTTCTGTGTTCGTTGTTTAACACTTCTGTTTATTTAAGAGCATATCCTAGTTAGCTTTGGTTACAAAACTGCATGCATGATTTTAGGGTAAAGTTTCACACGACGTGTATCGGAAAGGCTAAGTGAGAAAACAGCCGATGAAGGAAGGAAGGAAAAAAAAAGAAGAAAAAAAGAGTAGCCAAAAAAAAAAAAAAAAAAATGTCCATATATTGAAACAGAGAGAGCGACAAAAAATAACAAATATGAAACTTTAATGGCTCTTGGGAGATGGGGAGGATCAAATTGTTGTGTGGAGATGATGATATGTAAGACACCTCCAGTGGACTGGCTCTTAAACAGGTCTAAAAAGACAGCCATAGAAGAGAAGAAGAGTTAAGAGAAAAGCGTTTGGTTAACCAATAGTCAAAATTATTATTGAGAGATTCAGGTTTTTAACTGGTTAAAAAATGATATCATCAAAAGGTCAAAACAAGTCAGAGAAGGCGGTGAAACGGACACTTAAAAAGGATCTATTTGTCACTTGTTTTTGTGTCTGGTTTTGGGTTTAAATTGAACTATATTTAAATGTCATGCAGGACACAAAATAAAACCCTCTTAAATTTTAGTCTTGGATTTTCATTTGATCTATTTGATCTATTTGATCTATTTGATCAAATCTGGTTGGCAATCTTTGGATTCGTACACAAATTTCCACAAACGGCGCTTCTTCTTTACTAACTTGCCGTTGAATAGAGTACGTTCTATCTTTCCGTTAAGATTTAAAAAGTAAACAAGACCATAAAAGAAAAATAAGAAAAAAATGTGGGGCTTGGGCAGCTAGCGAAGGACGTGGTGAAGTGAGGGAACGGAAAATACCAACATTTGTTCGAGGACGTTTGTAGAAGGAATCGTTTTGACAGGTTTTCTTGCAGATCAACTTTAGAGCAATTACTCTTTTTTATCATCAATACGACAAACCTTGGCAATTATTACTCTCAAAGTAGATTTCAGTGAATTGAGAGCTATCCTCCCTCCCCACCCACAGATTTTGAACAAAGCCCCCCTTACCCTCTCCCCTGATTCCGTTTATCAAATGATCAGTAAAATGAGCAAGTAATTGCTAATTCCAATTCGTCCATGATCTTATATGGTCCAGACACTATTCTTATCAGTATTCATCACATTTAAAAAGTTGGCAATTTCCCCGCCCCAAAAAATGTCCACTCTTTACTTACATTATTTTGACATGAAATGTGAAAAAGTCAGTCAAACTAACGAGAACCGTCTTGCTATGTTAGCTTCGGTTGAGGCTTTTCATTGCGCCATTCCCATCTTTTCGAAAAAATTTGCGAGTATGCAAAAAGATGCTAATAACTAACATCTTTGTAGTAGTGTTATAAAGTTGAGGGCCTTAAGTATAAAGCTATTCAAATATTTTGTTTTGGCTTTTTACCCATGATTTATTTCACAATTTTTCTTTTTCTTTTCCTCAGATGATACAATCAATTCAGGTCTTAAGATTCCATCTTTTAGAGCTTGAAAAGGTAAGCAATTAAAATTTTAAAATTTTTTAATTGAAATTTGTAGTTATACTTTTTTGTTGTCACTATAAATTATAATTTTGTTGCGTCCTGGTGTAGAACGGTCAGTCCAATTACCACAATCTTTTTGGCTGAATTTCTATATCTGTTCTGTTCTGTACTTTTGAGAACAGTTACTTCAATCTTTGGAAAGGTAGGTTTACGCGGATATTTCCTACCTTTTCAGCAGGAGTTTTACTTTTCCTTATCACATCTGTTCATTCCTTAGCAGAGTCTCGTACCTTATTCAAAGCTTGTGGACTTGCGTGACTTTGTAGCAGTGTAGATGTACCTAATTCTGGTCTCTCTCCATTCCAGAGTACCATTATTATTGGCTGCTTCAATACCAGTTCTTTTTTTAGACCACATTTTGGTAGAAGGATATTTGTTTTATTTTTTATGAATATCTCAAAAAGGCACTCGAGTTTTTAAGTTTTTTTATATTTTTATCACTTGCTATTATATAGTTACAGACAGTGTGTATGGCATGTTAATTATACGAAACACCCGAGATAACGACATCATAACAAAACGAAGAGAACTTTCACATTGTAGTGAACCCGACCAAAACTGAGACACTCTTACTTCCAATTTCACCTCTCAGAAAGATACCATTCAATTTTATTAATTAACATTTTGTTTTGATAAATCCTTAATTTGGCCATCCTTAACACATTACAAACCAGCTTTGACTTGGGTCAGGTGTCGCCACAATTGCTCTCTTTTAACATTTATGAAAGGCAAGAAGTAGAAAAAGGAATTTAAAATAAAAAAAAGATAAAAAAAAAGGCAAGAAGACAAAAAACACACAATCACTGGCAAGAATGATTAAGTTGATGTTTTGGTGTGAGAATTAATTACATACATGACGACTTTGGCTGCCAAGAGTTCACAAGTCTCCGATGACGACGACAAAAGAAGGTTGCGTTCCGGTACACCGTACACAGAATTGTTTTGCACTCACTATCAAGTTCACAGCTTCTCACAGATGATAAGAGATGCATTCCCTGTTAACTATCTCCAACGCTGGCTGGCTGTCAAAATTTATAGCAGGCATCATAAAGAACCTTCTTTCAGTCACAGGTATATGTTACAAATTATCTTCCACTGCTGGCTGACTAGTCAACTTCTTGTTAGGGGATGCTGCCAGGCCCATTAGAGGTCGGAGGTGGAAAACAAGAGGTCACACCCAGTCCCCTACTTTCTCTTAGACATATAAACAAAGTCAGTCTCTTTCTTGGATGCAGGACTATGACGGGAGTCTCATTTTCGGATCCAGTTAGTTTATGTTTGGTAACCTCCGGTTCAGAGAGGGTCCAATTATTGTCTCTTAGTTCTTGTTTGTCAGTCAGATTGGCATTCTCCCTTGGAGGTAGAAAACTTTCCTGAAGAAGAAGAAGAAGAACTTTTAAGCAAGATAATAAGAAAGAAAGAATGATAAATACAAAAAGAGAAAGAAAGAAAGTACGAAAAGTGAAGAATATTTCAACTGGTTTGGAAGTGTATACGTTATTTATAACGTAAGGCCCTATGGTAGTACTTGCTTGTGGCTTTAGTTTAGACTTGTCTGCGTACTAGAACCAATGTGCAGAATGATGTCTAACAGATACATGATCCCACTTTCCCCCAATGATACCAATCCCCCAATTCAAGACCATCAGATACATAAATTAACGATGCATTGCTCAGTAAGTAGTTAACAAGGTTCAAGGTTGTTTTTAAAGGTTATTTACAAGAATTATTTTTTTCAATGTAAAACTTTAATATCCATGTTTGTGAATGTACACACAATGTTGCCATTTTCATAAATCTACAATCTTTAAGGATTTATAGTTAGCTGTATACGTAAAAAAAATTTCACCCGTCGACATTGAAAAGCCTCAACAAATTGGCTGAAAGGTCGAAAGAAAGGTCAAAAGAAAGAAAGAAAAATGGGAATGGAATGGAAGGGAAGGGAAGATTGGTGGAATAAAACCCACTGTCTTGATTCAGTGTGGTGGAACAGTCTTTATGTAGTAGCCATCATAGGTACTCCGTCCGTGTACATTGTGTATTGATATGTGATAAAGTTAAAGCAAATTGTATAGGCATGGAGTAATGATTGTAATTGTAGTTCAGTGCTTCTGTAATGTACGATACCTAATGATCTTCTGAATTTAACGTACGTAACGACAGACTTACGAAATAAATCAGAATGTGGGTCACATTGTTCAACTTCTCCAGTTGCCTTAATTGGTTGTTTTTCTTGTAAAATATAAAGAAAAAATTCTAGCAGAGTTCAATGAATCATCCGTCTCGATCAATGGATAAGTTAGTCCTTTCGACACCAAAAAAAAATGTGACTTTCTACTGCCTAAATATTGTAACTTTTTAGCAGGAATGTTATTGTTTGAACGTTTTCTTTGTTACTTTTCCACGTCTGGTACAGATTTTAAAGCCGAATTTTGTGCTCCATTTTTCCCGGTCGGCCGTTGCGGCCTTTCCGAGAAGCCGTTTGGAAATTAGCATAGATTGTGCCAGTACATAGGTCTATATGTCAAAACAGGTGAGAGAGAGAGGTTGCCATGTTTGTGTTTATTATGTCTTCACGAGGTTTGACATCGTATAAGAATGTTGTCTGCTGGCAGTAATAGATACCCTCGCTGGGTGCAAAACTCTCCTTTGATTGAAGAATTATCGCACCGTTCAAGTCCACCGGTTTCGAAGCTCCCTTCGTCACTTGATAGTTGATCACATTCGTTCCATTGAGTGCATTTCCAGGGGGGACAGCTTACCAATTAAAACCGGTCACGAGTGTGTCGTCTGCTAATTTGCTCCGTTTTCCATCGATTGTCCCATTCGCTATTCGCTGTGACTTCTTCCGTTACATGTCGATCCGGGAAGGAAAGTTTTGTAGTGTTACGCTGTATTTTCGTATTTTTTCGTTAGTTTACAGTACCAGGGTACAGTACTAGGTGTTACTCCTGTAGCAATTTCCATGGTGGTAACTTTTTTTTCTTTTCTTTTAACCAAATTTTAGTTTAGAATTGCATGGTAGTCTCATGAAAAGTGAGAAAAGAAAGAAAGGTTGTAAAGAGAGAGAGAGAGAGGTGGAGAGAAAGAGAAAAAAAATTGTTGTTTTTCTGTGTGCAATCAGGCTGTACGAAATTTACATGTTGTAATAGCAATTAGAAGAATGATTTATGGTTGAACACTGTAGGCAAGATTGGATAAGCATGCATGAATAGAAAAATAGCTTGTTATTTTTTTTGTTTTTATGGGGAAAAAAGAGAGTTATATTACAAGTCTTTGCAAATTGGATTTTATCAATGATATTTCTTGCTTAATACAAACTAAATTTAATGATGGACGGAGGGTGGACGGAGGGGCAAAAGGAGGGAAGGAAGGAAGGGGGGACGGAGGGGAATTTAAGTGGGAGGGGGAAATGGTTGATCGCGTAGGTTGAAGTCTTTTAAAATTTGAGATGACCCTCGTGATATACTTCGGTAAATGAGATGATTTGACAATGCTCTTCAGAAAATGGTTATTCATAGATCCAAATTAAAAATTACTGAACCAGCAAGATGAACCAAGGAGAGAATAAAAGATGGCTGTTAAATTGTGAGTTTAGTGATAAAAATGTAAAAAGGCTCTTTATTAATAATGCAACATATGAGCCCTGATAAAGATTCCTTATAAATGTATCTATACATACATACTGAACGTACGTACGTATGTACAGTACATGTATGTATTGATAAATAAATAAGGAATCTTTATCTGGGCTCATATGTTGCATTAATATTTGGTTGGGTGGATTTTTACACTGTGATGCAGTGTGATACACACTAATGAATGTTGTTTGGTACTGCAGATCATCCTAAAACACTACATCCCAAGCTTACAGCTTCTCTGAGAGGTTCACACACGCATCATACCGCTAATTTGATTCAAACAATACCATTCTCGATGTTTGCATAGTTTGCTCAAAGTCCATTGTCAAATGAGCAAACAGCTCTTTTTTTATGCATAAAAATATGTTTCCCTAGTAAACTGACGGAGAGGGATAATTCGGTCCACGTATTTTATCGTACGGTGGGGTCGAGATATACGTTCTCAATGTAGTTGTGGTTTTGAAGCAAGTAACGTATACTGCTTGTGGTGACGCTCGGCTGTAGAAATATCAAGAATGTTAATGACACATTTTCTTGTCCTTCACGATATCAAATTCATGATTCAAATATGAGAAGCAACCATGACGGTAGAGCTCTAGATTGGTACTAGCATAATATGCTTCCCTAACCAGGGTTATTCACTGCAGTTTGTTCTGGTCAGTTTAGGGTTTGAATGCATATAGTAACCATTCATTGCCAACCAGGAAATGAAAGCAACTTGGCTGGGGTTAATAATATACCTTCATGTTGATTTTTATGCTTATAAAGAGGCTTTAAGAATTAAACTCAAACTTTAGTTTCAGTCTCATGTTTGGTAAAATGTTTTGTCTAGTGGGTCTTCTGCATGCAGTATGACAAATATATAACCAGAAAAGACCCCCCCACCCCCCAAACAAAAAAGACACTCTTTTTGAAATATGAACTGATGACATTACTTTGTACAATTTGGCTTCCTTACAGGGTATCACCTCATTGGATTTTATAGTGGTATCCAATAGTATTAACATTATCAAAGCTGTTTGCTTTGCCCTTTAAGTTTCTTCCAATTATTGATTGCTTGTTCAGTTTAATAGAGCGAGGGAGGTGGTTGGTGAGGTTTATTATAAATACTAAACACTACAGGTAGCACCTGGTCCACCTGTCCCATCACCACCTCTTCTTCTTCCTATGGGCTTAGAACATGCCTTAGCAACCACTCTTGTTCCTATTGGCTAAGATCATGGCTTAGCAATCACTCTTGTTCCTATTGGCTAAGATCATGCCTTAGCAACCACTCTTGTTCCCATTGGCTAAGTTCATAGCTTAGCTAATATCTGTTCTTTCTATTGGCTAAGTTCATGGCTTAGCTAATATCTGTTCTTTTCACCAAGATTTAACCAAGATTACATCATACGGTATCTATTCCCTTTTTGAAGGGACTGTGAACTCACTGTCATGATCACATGGTTACAGCCTTCTATGACATTAGGGGAACTGAGGTTATCAAGAGTGAGTGGATCAAGTCGTTTTAGCTTTCATACCCAGGCTGCTGTTACTCGGGTGACATTTCTGTATTCAAAGGTACCTCACTGTCACCCTCATGGAAAATTTGTGCTTTTGATCATTCGTAAAATTTGGACTGACTAGCGGTAGACTTTTGGCTGCTGTCAAAGTCGTGTCGATAAAATCGGTATACAACATCGCGACTGCCGTTTTACCATTACCGCCCAGAGTTGCTAGTCAGGTCACTACAGTATAGTAGTAATAATACTATAGTAGTATAGTTATTTGTAGAATTGTATTAAAACGGTTTACCATCAACTAGACTAGGTTACCTGGGTGTATTTGTTTACATCAAGCCATCCACTACCAAACAATATCACAGAAAGATTTTTGCCCTCGATGGTAACTTCAAAATCTTTTGATCTTACTCATGTGGTAAAGGGTTTTATTCTCCCAGTTCAACAGAGCTTGTTAAAATCCGGACACAGTCACTGCTTTAGAACCGAACTGTTAATAGCTCTCAGCTTTTGTTGTATTACTTTAGATTCTTTCCTTTTGCCAATGCGCAAGAAATAATTTTTGTTTGCAAATTTTTTAAAGGTGAAGGCTTTTTTTCTTTTTCTTTCTTTTGACTAACCTGTGATAGTTTCCATTATATCTGTGTGCATGTTTAACACTGGCATTAGAGGTGCTTGGCCTTTTTTCTTTCCTTCGCTCACGGAAACAAGTATTTTATTGCATTTTAAAACAGTTCGTAGTCAATTGTCTAACCCTCGCAGGTAGAATTTCTTATTCCAGCGGCAAAGCCCAAAAAAAAAAAAAAAGCAAAAAAAAAGAAAACCGAGGCTATGGCATAAAAAGGGGAGAACTGAATAACTGCCAAAGGGTTTATTGTGAGCCGAGTTAAAATTGGTTTCTACAGGAAAGAAACCATCACATATTTTTTTGTTGTCCTACCTTCCTTCCAAAACCTGGAGATATTTTAATTTGGCGCAATCAGTGGCCTTAAGGAAAGAGACTGCAGAAAATTAGCAGCTCGTTGTATTAGACCTACGCCTGTAATGGTTTGGTTGGTATAACTTCATGGACTAAGGGGGCGAAAAGACAGAGAAAGGCAATTAAGACCTATTTTTATTGTTCATGACCTTACTATACACCTAGGGTCCATAGCCCTAGGAACCTTAAAAAAGAATCATTGGACAATTATTGGCACAGAAACGTCAGCGGGGGAACGAAAAAAAAGAGAAAGAATGTCTTGTCATTTTCGCTCAAAGAACTGGGGATTGGGTTTATGGACTCGATGTAATTGAGAACACCAGTTTTGGATATATTTAGTTCATATGCTAATTAGTGGCTAATTAGTGTATCGTAATTAATAAAAGTTTATAATTAACATAGGAAATAAACTGTGTCCTATCTTGTTTGCTGTAACGTCAGTACATTTCTTCCTTTGTCACGAACTTGAAAGTGTTGATATATGTACATATATATCTATGTATAATTGGAATCGTACATATATATTATATATATATTTGACAGGAACTGAAAAAACAAGTTAAAAGGTAGCAAACCCCCTTCTTTTGGTTTGTGTTTACAAGTTCTCCATTGGAAATTATTGTTCGTTTGTAGCCATGGTTA
>JAIPMN010000411.1:6445-38312 GCA_020650975.1 Apostichopus californicus
GTTGTCACATGTTCTGTAATATGATCACATGAGCCTATTTCATCATATGCAATTCTACTGGACAATATTATGTGTAGGATTGTCTTTATGTGGATGTGTAGGATATTGTGTAGAATATTGTGTAAGATATTGTGTACTTAGCCTAGTGACACCCTGACACTACACCACTGTCCTACTGTTTTGCCATGTGCATTAGGATATTGTGTAGGATATTGTCTACTTGGCCTAGTGACACACTGACACTACACCACTGTCCTACTGTTTTGCCATGTGCATTAGGATATTGTGTAGGATATTGTCTACTTGGCCTAGTGACACACTGACACTACACCACTGTCCTACTGTTTTGCCATGTGCATTAGGATATTGTGTAGGATATTGTCTACTTGGCCTAGTGACACACTGACACTACACCACTGTCCTACTGTTTTGCCATGTGCATTAGGATATTGTGTAGGATATTGTCTACTTGACCTAGTGACACACTGACACTACACCACTGTCAGTTCTGACTCTGACGTCCTACTGCTTTACCATGTGCATTAGGATATTGTGTAGGATATTGTGTAGGATATTGTCTACTTAGCCTAGTGACACACTGACACTACACCAATGTCAGTTCTCTACTCTGACGTCATACTGTTTGGCCATGTGCATTTGTTTCCTCCAGTTATAATCACATGATATAACATGACCTTTACGAGTCTCGTGAAATTGGTAGGTTAATCTCACACTTTTCTGTGTATTCGGAAGATCGACGCCATTACTTAAAATAGGATTTTGACGACGACGACGACAACAACATAAGAAAGAAGAATGTTTTACTTCATATAGTCCACTTTACATCAACTTTGTAAAAATCTACCTCCACAGCCAGAGGAAACCTCAATGATGTAACATATATCACACATGGCGAGGCCTCACCTCGGCTTGCCACAATAAAAACAAAAGTTCACTGCAAGTGATAAACCATGCCTTGCACTGTTCTTAACACACAGAAGTCTTTTGGAAACATACTTGAGAGAAGCATTAAGATGAAACCAGGATCACTCAAGAAAGTGAATGAATTTTGATCCTGAACATAGCTCCTGTATCAACAAAAATTAGAGGCAAATGGTGGGTTGTTTGTCCAGCCTGCTGTTTGCCTCGCTTCCATTCGTTCAACTTAAAATAACACTCCACAGAAGTCTTTTCCAATTTGGATTTTGTAAGAGTTCTTGTCACACTTGCTCCCCGTGGAGCAATCCTCACCCGGTTTGCAAAAAAAACAAAAAAAACTGATGCATTTGCTATCCTTTTCATACAAGCTCTTTCAAGACCGGCGAAGAAATACCTATGATCCCTATATTTCTATCTTTCGCAGCTTATCTCGTGGCCGGGGAGACTATACACAAGATCTCTTCCTCTCAACGCTTCTTGCCTTTGTTGTCCGATGCCTTGGACATGTGGCCACCGGTGGCCTTGGCAGTGGACGAGGAGGTCAGGCCTGTCTGAGCCGCGGCGGCTTTCTGCTTTTGCACTGTCCAATCGAAGGTGAAGTCATACTGGTGGTTGAGGGTGCGGAACAGGATCCGGAAGAGCTGTCGGAGGTAGAGATAGTCGGGCTCTTCCTCGAAACGGAGACCTCGGGCGTAATTCAGATACATGGCAAACTCCGCCGAGAATCCCTGCGAAGAGATACAAAAGAGAGTTAAAGCCAGTTAGATGGGGCAAATAGACCAGAACAGAATTGAGATACTATCATGTAAATGTACGTATACAGTACCATCCCGACTGTTCGGAAACTGGATATGGACGAGTAGCCAAGAGTTGGACGGATTTCGGACGAGTTGGAAATACAGTACAATAATGGAATGGTAACGATCTGTCCGCAAAGTACTCCCCAGTTACTCACGCTGATTTTAACTGTTTAGAGAAAACTTGTTTTAACAAGTTTGTTTCAAGATTCTCCTCATAGGACAGTTGTTAAAGATATATTTGAAAAGCCAGATGTTTCCAGTTTTTGCCTAACAGACACTGAGTTTATTTCTTTGAAATTACTTGCAATGTTAGCTGTCTTGATTTCAAGACTTACATTCTCCCAAGTTCTCTAGAGTGTGTAAGTTTATGATTAATTATTCATCATGTTCAGGCATTCACAGTTTTTAAGTTACAAATCACTCTTTTCAATTCTGATGGGTACAGCAAAGGTCTCAGTTATGAGCTTCAAACTCAGACAAGTTTTTTGCAAAATGTTTCTCTTCCTTAAAGAAAGGCTCTTAGTAGTTAGTTCTTACTAGCAGCAAATTTTCTTCAAAGGCAAAAGAAAATGATGGCATGATATTGTCTACCTTTTATCATTGAATCTACTAGACACTCTCGTTACCCAGTTGAACTACGTAGATCAGACCTGACTCATTTTCCTTACCTTACACAGGACCTCAACTGGCGTAGACATCTTCCTCTCGCTGATCTTTTCGTATTTGGCCTTTTTCGTTGGGGCTTTCAGACCCTGCCATGGGAGACTGGTACGGTTGAAATACATCAGCACGTATCCGAGCGATTCCAGGTCATCTCTCCGACTAGAGATAAAGATTGAAAGAGACGGTGCAGTTTTAGTATTAAAATGAAATGCAAACAAGCCAAATTCTTTTTTAAGTGACTGATATAGGTTAACATGATTCTTGTGAAATCAGAATTGTTGACTGTACCTTATCTGCTATGGGAGATTTTGTAGAAATTGTACTGTATGTATGTGTGAATCTATATGTATAAAGGTACACTGCCATACTTTCCCATTTATAACTGATAAATGAAGACAAACTTCAGAAACATAGATAGTGTCAAATTTATTGCAATAGGTACAAGACAGTTGGATACCACATGCACCAAATGAGGGGGGAGGGGGGGCGGGGTGTTAGTACCTGACCTGAGTTAGTTCTGTGATCCTTTCTTGACCAAATAGAAGTATTCAGTGTAACTATGTATCTGCCCTCTCTGCCCGCCTCATCCCCCACCCCCACTGGGTCCATGTGGTCCAAATAGGATCTCAAGGATTCTTGGTGTCGTATCTTGAGTAATGATGGGAACCAAACAAGCATATTTTTTCTTCATTCCAAGCCTTGATCCTGTGTTTAGTTCATGTAATGGGAGAATATTGTCCTTACGTTGCTAAGCAGTGGGTCAGTACTGTCCCTTTTAACAGAAGGATTAATACTGGAAGTCAACACAGATGACCCTGAAATAGGATGATCATGGAACGACTACATAGAAACCACAGATAAGATAATGCCTCCATATTCTCTATAAGTACCGTAAGTTCAGACTGTTGAGCTAGCCAGATAAACTATCCAGATAAACAATCATCTGTGAAAGACTGTGATTGGCCTATATGAAAATTCTACAAGGTACACAAAAGTGAACTACAAACAGGATATTTTAACTATTCCTTATATGCATTAATAAAGTAAAATAACTATGTGGGCGAGGAGGAAGGGGAGGAGGGGGAGGAGGAGGAGGGGAGGGAGCTGGGGATGGGACAAGAGAAAGGTGATGTGTAGGGTAATTTGGTTACATGTTACCCATGGTTTTCAAAGGGGTTTGAGGGTTACTATTACATTATCAGCGAGACGTATCTTATTTATAAGCCTGTCATTGAAAAGTAAGATGTGTTTGGAAGGTCAAATAACGGTCAATCCTGTTCAAAACTTTAACAATGCAATTTACTGCCTTCCTCAAGCTTTTATTTATTCACTTTGTGTTTTCATTGTCTTACGGAAAGATCTCCTCAACATCTAAAGAAAGAACTTCAAGGCTCTCGACCTCCAGGTCAAGTACTTTTGAGAATTTTGGCACGATGGCTGTTTGAATCAAACTTTTATTATATTCAAAAATTTACAAGAAAATCTCAATATACATATGCACAGGGAATGGGGGGGAGGGGTGGGAGGCATTACATTGATTACTGGTAGTTATTCCATCTCCCTTATCTTCTACATAAAGGAGAGTGTTCCAAGGGGGCTGCTACTCCCTGGTGAACCATTGTAAAACTACCATACCTAACATGTTACACAGTCACTGCATGGTTTGATCTCATTGTTACCTTTTCAGGCAACCACAGCTTATTAATCAAACAAAGAAGGGTGTGTGTGTGTTACCTCCAATGACTGTCCCTGTTCCATGGACTGACTTTAACTGTTTGTTCAACTCCTTAATACTGAACAAGGCGGTCACAAGGCGGTGGCAGCATGATTCTCTGCTTGAGTTCAACAAAAGCTGCACACCCTTGAGGGGCAGTGTTACACTTCACTGATTACTGGTACCTACTACCAGCCCATTATACTTTACTTCAACAGCAAGAACTGCAAGGTTCCACACAAGCCAAGGCTCTTCTTACTTAACTATAGAGCAAAGTTAAGCTCATCTAGATTTGAGCCGATTGACTGCTTTTACCTGCAGTAGTAGTAGTAGTAGTAATGGACCATGGTTTGCTTTACTCGCAGTATTAGAAAGTAAACAAATCCCTATTAAACAAAGCAGAACAAATCAAGCAAAAAGTGCAACTTAGTAGAGTCGAGAGAGGTAAGCCAAGGAAAGTAGTCAATGATGTACTGTAGGAGGACAACTAAACCACACAGTATATAATATCCTTAACTGCAATCTGAACAACATTCGAAACTACAAAATATCCATTTTTCTTTCACTTTTCAATATTTATACTAGAAAAAAAAGTGGGAAGCACACCTAGCTAAAAGTAAGGCTTGCAAGTTTGCCCCTCCACCCCCTCCCCCCCCCCTCCAAACCACCGAATATTTTTGCATAGCCATCACAAGCCAAAGGCTGCTTGTAATTTATGCGTAATATGAAAAGTTTACATCTAGAATTAAGTTGAAAACAATGGCAACCAGATAACCGAGATTGAAATGACTATGAGCTCACCAAAAGGTTTGGAGTGCCTGTAACTGCTTAGACTAATTTAGACTGACCCATCATGTTTTTTTCTATTTTTTTTATTGTAAATGGCAATTTCACCGATGATGCAAGTGAGTTACGTACACTGTAAGTGTTATCATTCATGTTCAGCATCAAGACATGTTTGAAATTTTTATAAAATTAATGCAAATAGCTGCTTTGATACACTTAAATACTGTACATGTCCTAGTCATATAACATCTACAAACAACTACTTAAGTACCAGCAAATAGTACAAAGTATTACAACTGTACTGCTAAATAGCAAACATTACAGGGCAACAGATTTTAGTAAGCTCTCACTAAAAATTAATTTACCACTATTCAATCATCAAATAAAAGCATTCAAATTAGTTGACAAAGTATGCTCTACTTAGGCAGTTGCCAGCAGAAGGGACAGAAACACACAGCAAGTATTTTTGGAATCTGGCTGGTCTACAAGTTTAATTCATTTCATTTGTGCAGCCATTCCACAATAGACTTTGGACATTGAGCACAGTACTTGTACTGCTAACATACTACAACTGTACTGCTAATATAAGCAATACACAGCAGGCCAACAGTTATTTACCAGCTCTCACCAAAAATTAATTTTCTACCATTCAAATAATTAAATAAAAAGCATTCAAATTTGTTCACAAAATATGTGCTACTTAGGCAATTACCAGTAGAAAAGATGGAAAAACACATAGCAAAGTAGTCTCGGAATCTGGCTGGCCTAAGTACAAGGTCAGTTCATTTGAGTAAATTACGTGACAGATTTGGGACGTCGAGTGACAGAGGAATAATATCTCTCTCATTTCAGATGTATTTGGGTGTGTGGTGCTGAGATTGAAATGGTATTTTAGTTTGCTGTTATCATATGTTATGTTGTGTACACTATTCCATAGCTGCAGGTATCTACATATAGTTATATAGCACAGTACAGTAGGTAGTTTCTATATGGACCTTCCACAGAGAATTCAAGATTAAAACTGCAATGTTCACTCAAATACACAGTATGTTCACAATTGGAGACCTAAGTCAAATTCTAGCAATTTCATATCATATCCCTTTAAGCCGTGTGAATTGGCTTTCTCCGAATATGGCCTCCCAAAGGAACGGTGGGATGAAACTTCAGCATATTTACATATGATTGGACTGCATCATTTCCACCTGATGAGTCACAATTCCTTAATCTATGCCACAGTATCTGGAAGTTTTCACACATAATTTGTGAAGAATTCCCATCAAAACTTTAAAATGAGTTGTGATGTACTGTGTCTGTCCAGAAGGCAAAAAACAATCAAAAGTGTTGAGCTCCATCTTACAATTAAAAATTATTTGTAAAAAGATAGCAGATTACAAAAGATTTTACAAGTGACCTTAACATGTACTACCATAATCAATTGAAAATTCTTGTGTTCAATTAGAACAGAAAAAGAAAAAAACAAGCTATTGAAATATGAAAAATTGTCATCTGGTTTCATTATTGTTAGTTAAATTTAATAAGCTGAAAATGAATGACATGGGAGAATGCTCCACTTGAGGTTTTCAATGTAATTTTCCATATTTCTATGGAAATATACCCAGGGCTTTCCAACTGAGTAATTCTTTGAAAAACTTATTCGAGCATGACATCATATTGTACAATAGTGGTAGACCGGTTGTCTACTTTTACAAGTCACAGACCGTTAACCGCATGTTATGTCTAACTGCCAGAATTGCCAGATATGACACAGCCTCACACAGGACGGGCAATGTTAGTTTATAGTTTGATTAGTCACTTTTACCAAACTTTCCACTATGTATCTCAAAATGTAATTGTCATGGGCCTTACTCTTAAGATTTTTTTTTAATTCATTAAATGCAGGTTAATGAGCTAGAGTATTTAATTCACAAATTGAATGCAATAGTCAACATTTTTGGCTCCAACACACTCTTCATAAATACTAGCATTGATCAAATGTTAACCCTAAAAGGGACAAATGTGGAAAATTTCACTAGTTGAAATGAAATTTTGTATAGTCAAGGTAATGACCTAAATAAGGATGCACCCCAAGTCATTGCTGGATCATTTGAATAATCAGCAAATTCGTGCTGGGTAATGATATGACTAAAGTTTAGTTTCATATACATCAGTATCTTGGCGAAATATGCCAAAACATGAAATAACCCTACTTAATGTACTTAAATGTTAGACGAGTACTAAAATTGAATTACTGCATCTGTTGGGCACAGGTTCTTCTGAGGAATGGCGGCACGCCCATTTCTGCACCCTTCTCCCCCCCCCACCATAACCTCCCCTCCTCCCACTCCACTTTATGAATGTTCCTGCACCACTACAACTGGTCTACACAGAGTGTAATAAACATCTAGTCTGCAACATTTATGATGCTACTACAGTATAAAAGAAGTGAAGGTACCTCTTTGCTACGATGCGTTGGCGTGTGAGGAAAAGTTTTTTGTAAAGAAGAAAGCTTTTCCCCCCCCCCGTAACACCACCCTTGAGAATAGAAATTCATTCTCCTTCCTAGCAGTGATCATTACACTTCTGTACATTGCCAAACACCACTGAAAACACACTATGATGTATGTACGACTCCAACTGGCCTGCCTGTACAGTACCTCACAGAGAAACAGTGAACTAGTGGTAAACACTGCACATTCAATATTTCTGGTACCTTCACTGTTTGTCTACCGCTAATTTGACGATTTGATTTAGGACCTTTTTTTTTGTCAGTGGGTGATGTTTGTTTTGGTTTGACAAACATCTAGACAGATTATTCAGCAAATAAATAAAGTACTTTTTTATGGAGTTACAAAACAGTCCCATGGATGTCTTCTTTCTTTTTGCTTTATATATATATAGATTCAGTGTAAAACACCTCTGACCCAAAAGGTTAAATCAATTCTACAGGGGAAAATGGCCTCTGAATTCAGCAGCTGGGAAATTAGAGGCTTGGAAAAAGTAGCAGATTGCATGTTAGACTGGAAACTTTCAAGACAATTGGGAGAAAAACAATAAAACTCCCAGAACAATGAACCTATAATTAGCTAAGTACAGTATTTTGATACAAATTGGGTGAAAAATATATATTTTATGAGGGTATCTTCATTGGATCAAATGCAAACCTATATTTGAGCATTCACATTTTCAAGACACATGAGGCAGAATTGTTGGAAACTGATGACAAACCGCAAACAGCTGTTTACACAGAATGATGTTACTGATATCTATGATCCAGAGGTGAAACGAAGAGTTAGTCATGACTTGTTATTCCTGCCAATGAGACATATCAACCGGAGGCCTCTTACCGCACAGAGCAGATTACGATTGTGCGATCCTACATTTTATACTCTCATCTTTTAATGCTTGAGTCATTGTTAGTTTGGGCCAGTAAATGAAAACAGCTTCCCTGACACATTTCACCTCTGCCCGTGTCCAAGTACAAAAGTATTATTTCAATGATCGACCCAGCTAGGCGTAATTAAATACACAACGTTACAAATCTTGTTGAATGAAAATTGTTATTTACGGTGTGTTTGGATACACGTCAGTAAAACAACTTACAGACGTAACCCTTTCTCCATTGACAATCTGTATGGCAGAGAAGGCAAGAAATAGTAAGTGCAGCACTAGAAGTCTACTTAGTACTAGAACCTCCTCACACTAAACTGAACTGTATGATAAAGAATAATTTAAGTTAAGTGATCACAACACTATAGAATTCATAACAAACAACAGTATATAACAAAACAACATCTAGGGTTTGGTTTGATAACAGATGCTGGTTACAAAACAGATTCCCCACATCAGCACTCTCAGGGTTTTGTATTGCCCTCACTCCATTATTTATTTACTGATTACTTTGATTACCGAGAAATCCGGTTCATACTACAGACAAATTTGTGTGACCATGACAGTCTAACATGGCACGACAGTAAAGTACTACCACGAATAATCCCTGCTGCTACGAATAATCCTAAGTACTACTACAAAGAACTGTGACATCAGCAGGGAAGCCCTAGTACTGTGTGTAGACATACATATATATATTACTACTGTAGTGCTAACACTATGCAGTACTCTGTGTATCACCAGATGGTTTCATGCATGGACAGCAGCCGTGCAATCGTTCTGTGAATTCCAACAGTCTGTAAGAGTGTAGAGCCATAAATCAAGTATTCTGGGAAGTGTGCAGCTCATTGGTTAAACGAGGAAGCAATTGAACACAGATTCCATGAAATCAGACAGAGAGGTCACTGGGCACTGTTGTAATTATTACATATATATATGTATATTGTGGTAAATCAGGTAACAACACGCTACATTACGTACAGTCCTTTGTGCACAGTTTGTTGTTCTTATGCATGTTGTACTGACTGGTTGGAATGGTGTTTTGACTTTGAAGTCAAGACTCCACTTTACAAATTTTACATTCATACTAGAATGAATATATGAAATGAAATTAAAGACTATTTTGTCAGATCACTGAAATACAAAGGAGACAACGTATATCCATATATCCTGTAACTTCCATCCTGCTATAATGATTATTAAGGTCATCAAATAAAATGCAAAATGTTAGAGGTAAATCCAACATTGGCATGACTTCATGCTTTCTTTTCATCTGACCACTGACTCCGCCCCCCAATCCCCCACCCCACAACCAAGCCCCACCCCAGACCTTCAGGGTACTGTAAATCAACACACAAAAACAAGATATCCTTCAAAGTCAATGTTATATTACCACCTTCATTCCAATACACAGCAGCTGTGATCAAACAGTTGGTACAGTTTTATGCACACAGTTTTAATCTATGGCTATGTACACTCAAAATATGCACTGTCAAATTTCATAAACTTCCTGGATAATTCTGCCCCAGAATCAAGGAAGTTCCTTCAGCAAAATCCATTAGGAAGAATCGAAAGAAATCAAGAAAAACTAAAGAAAGGTCGCCAGTTGATGGCGTCCAACTGAACATCCTGTGTGACATAAAATCTGTTCATTTCCTATGGTGAGAACATTAACCCTTTTGTGACCAAAGTTGCGAGCGGTGGTGTATTGCACCACGGAGAGCAATAGCCATTGAGTAGCTCCGATATGAATATTCATTCATACAATTCTCGCAAGTGACCATCCACTTGTTAAAATGTTCAGTCAGAAATGGGAACCACTCCAAAAGTCATCAGATCATACAGTAGTTAATCTTTTCACACCACTTGGCACTAATTTTTGACCATGAAGAGCAAACAGGTGCTGTACAATTTCCCTCTGAAAAGTGTGGCATAAACTTGAGCTTGGTTGGACCCATAATCTCCACTTCCTTCGAAAAAAAGCAAATTCTACAACGTCCTCTGAAAAGTGCGGCATACCCCACAATTTCAACTCGCAGATATTTGAGAGGCGAGTATGTACAGTATACATTCGAATAAAAATAATCGTCTACAAAAGTGTGAATTATTCTAACTGCATGAGGTTTTGATTCAGTCATTAGTGGAAAATAGAGGCATGTGCATACAAAGAAAGCTGGGGGGGGGTTGAGCGGGGGGAAGAACCAGAGAACGTGGCACAGTAGATTTAAGTTTGCACAATGCAATGTCATAGCTTTGGGCATTCACAGACTTTTTTTTTTTTTTCAATCAATGATATATACATATGATTATTTTGTAGTACTGTAGCTGTAACTGCACTAAATCAAAGCGGATTAGAAGCAAACAAATATTTAAATTAATATAAAATTTGCTACTAAATTTGGTATCATGTATGTCCATCTTTTTTTTAAATCTTTTCTGCTGTCTTCTTCAGTTAGCTTAGGGAGGTTTCCATAGCAGACACGAATGTACAACTCTATGTATTTTACAGTATCTCTTGCCATAGAAAAAATTAGTTGGCAGGAATCTTAAGCACATACCTACAAGCAAATCTAAATGCAGATTTCACTCAAGACTACTTGGTGAGTGACCACGTACACTTGATGACCCTGAGGGAAGAGTGAGCTCAGCTATGTACTGTACATACAGTGTGGTTATTGTGCGTGTCAATTGGGTTTACGCAGTATATAGAGCCAATACAGATCAGCATGCCCTCAACTCTACTATGTACAGTAGTAGTACTACTACGTGAGAGACCTACAGGCATTAATTTGAAATGACTCACATGTATACAAAGATACCAGTTCACAAATTCTGTCAAACTGGGTTTTTTTCTCTCTTTTTTTTCTTTTATCTCTTTTCTTTTCTTGTCACAGTTTAAGCAGGAATGAAAAGGTCTATAAAGGTATTCAAAGCAGATGAAATAGGAATTACTATTGAGGAGATGTTAGCATCTTCTTTTTGTTTGTTTGTTTGTTAAATCAAAAAGGTTTCTCAAGACCTTCCCACATGATCCTCTGATTCATCATAAACTGTGCAATTTACAGATCATGAGGTTTAGTGCAACTATCATAGCAATTTTTCTACAATTATAGTAGCATTCACTATTAAACGCAATGTGTTTACATAGGCGGCCAAGTGAATAATGGTAGACTATATCTTTGTTTACAGGTCTATTATCTTGTGTTGTGTCTAGTGTACCTATTGAGACATACTATTTCAGAGATATATCTGATTAAGAATTTTATGTGCACTGATTGATTTTCATGATATGCACACAAAAAAACAACATTGATTGTATGAACGTAGTGTGACAAACCTAATATGCCAATAATGAAAAAAACATGGAACATTTGGTTCTTGTCTTGTGTTTAAAAGACATTACTTGCAATTTGATGAATATTAATGACATAAAGATGGAAATGTCATGAAAATGTGCCTATTTTGTACCAACATCACCCTACCATCATGAACCAAATTTTACGTAAAACCCTGCCCATTCATTAATATTCATGAGATGGGAACCAAAACAATCTACTCATCACAGGGCATTTGCCCAATAAGTATGACATTGATTCAACTTGTTGAGATCTCATGAATGTTCACAAACTGTTTTTGACAATTTCCCATATAGCCCCACCCATCATGAATATTAACGATGTAAAAATTGTTGTTGCAAGGAATATGTTTTAAATAGTTGCATCAGCATACCAAGTATAAACTAAATCAGACATACAGTTGCAGAGATATTGATATTCTAAGAATTTTATGGTAAGCCCTTGACCACTCATTAATATTCATGAGATGGGGACCAATAAAACAATAGGGCACATTTAGTCAACTCCCTTCAAACATTGGGTAGCTATCTTGTGGTGATATGTACAAGTGAAGGTTAGTGTACTGTAGATAGGTTGGAAGTCTAACCGACTTGTAAGAATCTGTTTATCTTTCTTCAACTGTAAAAAGATGAATCTTATACATCTGGCAGTTTATCTCACAAATTTGGCGGTTGTGGGTATATTTTCAAAAGATGATACTTACCTGTCTACCTTCTACAAATGCAATATCACATCTACAACGCCAAACAGACTGATAACTCTTTACACTGCCACCCCCTTCCCCTTCCCCTCTCCCCCTCTCCCTCTCCCCCTCTCCCTCTCCCCCTCTCCCTCTCCCCCTTCCCCTCTCCCCCTTCCCCTCTCCCCCTCTCCCTTCCCCTCTCCCTTCCCCTTCCCCCCTCCCCCAGTGATCTCAACAATACATCATAACCTGAACAGTTTATTTAGCACCCACCCATCCCACTGGTGCCCTTAATCTACCCAGAATCTTGCTTACCTTTGTTCAATTCCAAGATGAGCGTTAATACTGGCGTATCTGGCAGTTCCAGTTAGGTTTTTGTCTTCTCTGTAAGGTATGTGCTGTTTGGACCTTGTGTCTTTGTATTTCTTGGCCAAGCCAAAGTCAATCAAAAATAGCTGTAATAAAAGCAGAACACACACATCCGTGAGTTACGTACGGCGAGAGCGCAGATGAACCCAATCTTTTAACGCATTGAAAATCTAAGGTTCAAAGAGCATACTGTACATGTCGCCCACCGCATTCAACCAACAGCGATTAAATTATCTCACATGACAGATCTCCTTTCAATTTCACTTCTTTAATTTCCTATAAAGGAAACTAGTCTGTATAATACAATCACAACATTTCTTAAAATGACAAGGATGTTATAACAGGCCCCTCGGTTTGCACGGAAAATAACGCTTCCAGTAGCATGTTGGTACTGTGACATCAAAACCTGCGGAACCGAAAAAACGTTTCCACATGAATTTTTATACTTGGCAGTAGATTAGAAAATGTTTCAATGACAGTTGACAGTGTCATTCATGTCAAGAATCCAGCTGTTCCAGAATGCTTTGAAAATAACAAGTCTTTTTAATAATATGCATGTATACCTACTGTAGATGTTCATCTAAAGGCAAGTACACTATATATCTCAGTTACCTGATTGCAATGCCTTCCAATACCCATTAGGAAGTTGTCTGGTTTGATATCTCTGTGGATGAAATTCTTCTTGTGGACATATTCTATTCGGCCGATCATCTGTTGGACAAAAGATGTAAACCCAAACATTTCATTTTACCGAAGGTGAAGATGACAACATCATTATCGACAATCATTTCTTTACCTACTGTACAACAGAAAGTAAAAGTGTAAAAGTCTACTTTCTGCAGCCATAATGACCACACAAAAGGTGTGAAACAATTCTGAACCCAAGACATACACACACATCTTAAAATCCTATCCCAGTTATTGTACAATGAAATAGAGCATCCATCAAAATCTGCACAATTTCAACACTACACACATGACAATACTGTACAGTATATATACAGTACCCTTTTATGTACAGCATTTCAAAACTTGGGAGTGAGTAAGGATATACGATTTAATAACATAACAAAATAAACATTCGGGAACTCAGGCCCTCTAGCTACTTGTAAATCTCATTTGTCAGAGACTAGCTGCAAATTCATTGCCGGTCAGTCAGACAAAAATGACTAAGGCAGGTACAGTAAATGAGAATGAGAATGAACCCAAGAAGATATGCAAGGGGTTTTGTAGCAGAGAGTCCCTAATGATGTGGATCCTTCTTCAGCCTGTTTGGAGTGATTTACTAATGATAACACCATTCTATTCCGTCATTCGGTATCTTGCTTCAAAGCACTCATACTGACAGTATGAAGAGTTGGTAACGTTTACGATAATTTATCCATGACAGAAACATGTAGATATTCATACTGTCAGTACTAGCGCTTTGAATAGAGAGTACAGTATGGGAAAATTTGTCCCTTATTGTTAAACAGTATGTTGGCACTGGATTCCATGGAAATGAACACAAATTAACATGTGTGGTTGTTCTAACCTTCTGGCATTGCACTTTAATAGTCAACATGGTAATACGGCCTGGTAATATTGGATCGAAACCGTAGACAACACAGACAGGGACGATGACTAATGGAAGTCACCTTGGATACTTAACAAATAATAATGCTCATAACATCCAAACGAAGCACGTTTTATTACATGTGCACGTTTGACCTACTGTACGGTGATAACAATTAACAGATCATTAACAGAATCATTAAACTGGCAAACAACCCCTACCCTCTCCACAACTCAAAGTTTACAATAGAACACGGTACCAGGGAGCAATACTGTACTACAGTAAAGGCTACAGTAACAACACTTGGTCTTTCAAACCTTTCCCACGAGAACAACCTGTGTGACAACCATCAGACTCATTAAAGTACTCAGTACTATGTAAATTACTTTAATATTCTTTCATCTCTCTAGATGTGGCACAATTTTCGAGGAGGTGGTGATGTTGTATTTTTGTTTGTTTTTCCATTTGTTGTTGTTTTTTGTTTTGTATTAGTTGAACAATGTAGTGGCTCTCCCATGTCATCTTTCCTACAGTACAACTGCCTACAGCAGTTGGAGACCTTTGAGTTCACCAGGTCTACTTAAATACATAGATACATTGCACTAAGTTAACTACACAAGGTCAGGGTTAAGTACTGTATGTAAACTAACAGCTTTTTGTTAAAAGTTAAATAAACAGAACACACAGAGACCTGTACAGGTCAGGATTTACTTTTTAAGTTTATGACCCTGCTATACACAATACTAAATTAAACTACCACTCTGTGCACGTACAGTACTGATTCTTTATATCATTAAACAACAATAAGGTCCGATGATGTACACAGACGTATTAATTACTGTAAATTGTCCACGGTTTAGAGTACAGTAGGCATACTATTTTGTGGATGCACGGCCCAACTTGTTTTGTAGGCACTGTATCAAAAAGAAACAGTATCTTTTCCTTTTCAAATTATAGATTAGACCCTATTTACTTGAACGGAATAAATTGTAAATTTTATGGTACCATTGGTCATTCCACATTCAGTGAACAAACAGAATAACTACTGTAAGGATTTGTAATACTGCTGGATTTGACTTCTAACTCCAAACTATCCCATAGATTGTCAATTTATGTAACCTACATATACTCCTAAAGTACTACAAGGATTGAGTACAATTTAATTATATTGCAGTATATCTTATTACACAAATATATACAGTAACATATTATACATACAAATATATAATACTACACTCTTTGTTCAGTAAGTCATTCATTGCACAAACGGGGAACATTGCAATCAATGCACTGTTTCTACTTATTTGTAAAAGCCTATTGTCGTGCTCATGGTATTTATAAGCACAGTTTAGCCATCCTCCAGGGTAACCTTTTTTTTTATTCCATTCACTAGCAAGGTTTGGAATAGTAGAATATTATCAAATTGAGAACTTAAACTTGTAAAAATGGTAACCTCTATTCCACAACAGAATCATTCTTTTCATTATTTATTTGTCACCATCAATTATATCCAAGGAGGAGTCTATAAGCCAAGTATTTGACAGACAGACAGGGGATGAGAAACAATTCAATTGGATTCTACAGACAGGACTGCACTATGTATACATACAGTATATATAGCACACAGATCTTCCCTACAGGTGATTCAACATGAGACATCAATGCGACACAACACACAAATTGACAACTGTATTGATTGTACAGCTTTCTCAGCACACACAGAATTTGACAACAAATGCTGAAATTAATAGGCTCTCTGCTAGATTATTTACACACACACATAAATGCAGTCAATATTTTGTGTGACTAACTACAGAGGGTGTGCCCTTAGTGCATGACATTGGATGGCAAAAAAGTCAACATTTCAAGCTTATATAGTTGTGCCCCACCAAAGTTGCTTGAACTATCAATATTATCATTTACTTTCTGGTATTACGATAAAAGTTTTCCATTTTTTTTATTTTACAGAATTGCAGGTCTAACAGTACACTTTCTCAAGTCCCATCTCTCTATTTTTACTGAGCATACAAAGTGCACTTACAGAGCACACTAAGTGAGAAAGACACTGTCAACACACATATCACACAGGATTTAACAACAGATCCACCCAGCAAACACCAAACCCAGAAATCTAATCCAACTAATATTCACAATGAACAATCACAAGGAAGAACCTATTAAGCAGAAATAAAAGGTACCACACTAAAACACAAACAGTCGATGACTCATCATTAGCACCCACACACACACCCATTTTAAAAGTGAACAAACAAAAAGTTTTAGATAAGTCATTCATGACTCAATGATATCAGCAAGTACACAGTAGGGCCAATTACACTAACTTAATAAGGTAGACAGACGAGAATACCATAACATAAGTAAGAAATAACTGTGTGGGTTTGGGGGTTTCTTTTTTTAAATTATTATTATTATCATTACTATTTTTTTTGTGGGAGACAGCACCTGACTACACTCAATGACTATGCAGAGCATTATTTAGAAGGAAGTTACATGTGCAACTCA
The DNA here is from genome assembly GCA_020650975.1 of Apostichopus californicus. Taxonomy (NCBI): domain Eukaryota; kingdom Metazoa; phylum Echinodermata; class Holothuroidea; order Aspidochirotida; family Stichopodidae; genus Apostichopus; species Apostichopus californicus. The sequence continues at coordinate 23,220 of JAIPMN010000411.1, forward strand.
TGCATTGTTTTAATTACTTCCTTCTGCATGGTGACCTAAAAGAATCAACATACAGTATATAGTACATGTATGTACAGTACCCAACCTTGATTGACTCTTTCAAACTATTTTTGGCCAGCCTTTGAAGAACATTCTGCTAGGATCAAAACAACGGGTAATCCAGCTTCTTGAACTTTTACCGATACAAGCTCTTTACAGAAGATGAGACGACGTTTGAGAGTATTTTTGCTTCCTTTTCATTCACATTTTCACAACACGATCTTTCACTCTTGAAAGACTTTGACCAGTTACTACATAGAAAGGTTTTAAGGCGCATTGTACCAGTATGCTATACTTCGTACTGTATGCCGACCGTTATTTGGAATAGGCTCTGACAAACTGTGGTGTGGTTGGTGCGGTACAAAATAGATCAACAGAACAGGAAGAGAGACGGTGGTTTCCCTTTAGTGAGGAACTGACATGGTACCGTGATGTAAATCAATTTAGTTTTGGAAGTTTTACTTGTACGACTCAAGCCTATCCTTTAGAGTAAAGTACTTACTGAACAACGCCAGCTAAACCTATGCTTCAGGTATCACTCTAGACTTATACCAGGCACACTTGTATTAGTTATATTTACTTGTACATATCAAACATGGACTATGCACTGTAAAGTACTTGCAACAGTAGACTTAATCAGTAGTTATGACTCTGTGTCTAGAAAACAAAGGTCGGGAAATATACGTATTGGTTAAAACCAAGATTCATTCATGATGTAGTACTGTGGATTATAATAGAGCAAGTGTTCTAGCAAGTGGATGACTTTTGGTAACTTTATGAATACCGTATTTTGGCTACATATGTAACCGATTCGCAACCCTGGGTGAACCATGTTTTAATCATGACCAGGGCTTATCACTCTAACATTCAGCACTGAAGCTTTCAAGATTATTATCATGACTTAATTGTTTCCATGAAAAAAAAACATTAATATAAAAAGTCACAGATGGATTATTTGTGTACTTTACCTGATCAGCTAACATGAGCACCGTTTTAGCAGAGAACCGCCGATTGCAAAAGTTGAATAAATCTTCTAGGCTCGGCCCTAGAAGGTCCATGACTAGCACACTGTAGTCATTTTCATTACCATACCACCTGGAATGGGAACAAAATATCAAACTGAGTGTTGAAAAAATAAAAAATAAAAGCTGGGATAAGATCTAAACCTACCACTTGAAGCCCTTTTTAACTTCATTCTTGCTACAGAAGATTATGTAGTGACTATATAGCTTTTTAATTTTTTTTCTTCTAATTTTTTTTTCTAATTTTTTTTACAGGGTGCCTCAGTAACAATTGACAATTTTAGGGCTTATCTTGACCACTCTATTATGTATTAGATGAGACAAAAAGGAAGGACACACTGTATCTATCTGTACATTAGCTCCATAACATCAAATTACATTTCCGGATAGATCTATCAATTTACCAGCATACCAAAATCTTAGAAGAAAAAAATCTTCTCAGGTTCAGAACTCAGAAGCATGACATCATCAAAAGAGGTTCCAGTACTACTGTACACATTGTGAAGGAACAATGTCTTAACAATTACTCATCGCAGTGACAGCCTTCAACAGTTTTTTTTTAAATACTTCAGAACCACACATGTATACAAAACTCTTAACTTAGCCAAACATTATTGTAGTTGAGCAAAATTTAAATCATAAACATACCTGGCTATGGCACCTGATTTTTGTTTTTCTAAATAGCCAAAATATTTCTTCCACGATTTGATTGGACTACAGTGAGTAACAAACAGTTTGTGTAAACATAAACAACCAACATACTGTATAATAGCCTACTTTTAGTGTGCAGATGCAGACTTCAGTTCCTTGCAACCTGACTGTACTTTTAGTGTGCAGATGTATATTGAATTTGTACGTAGCCTAATATATGACTGTGCACACACCATGATGATAGGTCACCCATACCACCAAAATTACAAAGTCACAGACTTCATTTCCATGCAAACTTACTGTACTGTACTTTCAGCGTGCAGATGTTTATAATATATTGAAGTTTACACAGGTCTGTGTACTACTACATAGTCTAACATACTGTATGATTGTGCACACACCATGATGGTAGGCCACTTTGTCGCATTTTCACCATAAAACCACTTCAAATATTTTATGAATAATCATACTGGATAGAAGCAACTATAGTACTGTTATAGGCTTAACCATTTCAAAAAATGAAGGATGATATTATGATCTAGGTACAGAATGAAACTCTGTGCCTGCAATGTACTGTGTTTGGGAAGACACATACATATGCTCAGTTCTGCATTACACCTTGTTACCGTTTAGACTCTACTTTTGATGGGCCATAATATCAGCATGTTTCATCGCATAAGAAGCTTACCAGATGCTCACGCTCCTTTTGACTGTGTGATTGAAGTTAGTTTTTCCTGTTTTTAACAAAACTTTCAATTCATGATCAAACAGGGAGAATGAGAATGATGATTAAGGACGCTTATTCACCGACACATTAGGATGCTTGAAAACTAACCTCTGTACATTTGCCAGTGAGGATCTACTACAATCTAACATAAAGTAACCTTTGTGTCAGTCTGTTCCAATCTTACAGTGTGTATTTATTGTATTCCACTCTAGAGGCTTTTACCCTACAGTTAATAATCAAAGTTTACTTAGAAAGAAAATACCAATGTATTCTTGTTCAGAGAAGGATCTTTATTATGTAAAACCATCACTGCAACACCTATGCAATACACGAATGCAGCAAAACGGCCATATTCTTCAGAATTTGTTCTCAAAGTTTTGGCCAGGTTGACAACTTTCATGTTTGAAATACCACAATTCTAAAACAATGAAAAACCAGGTGCAGCTTTCCTTGCCATGCAGATGGGTGAGGGGTGCGAGGAGGCATGTTTTATCTACGATGTTGTTCATCACAGTTATTTTACGTTCACCATCGCTGTAAATTATACAATGTTGACGTACAGGACTGTCGGTTATCGGGACTGCCATTTTCTGCTGTTAGACTGAGTTCGTTAGACTGAGATGCTAGTATTGTCCAGCCTAATTACCATTTTTGACACTGGAAGAAATAATACCACATATGTATGTCACGGGCAGTGACTCGGGTTGTGACTAGGAAATTAAGGATTGCATTGTCCACATCTGATATCTGGTTGAGGGCAGGGGATCTGATTCATGTGGCTTCCGTTTGTACTCTGTGGTCTTTTCTCCATTTTCATCTCAACTGACCCATTATATACTTACTTTATGTGTGGTATGCCTGTGCCTCCTTGTAATATTCTGTATAGTTTGCTCTCATAGAGTAATTGAGGATGTTTTGCCTTTAATGATTCTAATTTGACTGCTACCTCCTGCAGAAAAAGAAAGATAAACATTTAACAAAGTCGACAGAAATTTATAAAGAGGATAGAAAAGTAAACATATGCACAAGCAATTTAAAAAACATCTTCACATGTATTACATCAAAGGAATAAAATCTCAGGGGTGAGCATAGCCTTCGGGTGACAATTTGAGTGATATCTTTTGAGTGTTAAATTAACCAATCAGGCCTAGGCCTGATTGAGAAACACTCCTACACTCTTTGCATCATCTAGTTGAGATAAACTAACAGGCTTACAAATGAGCAGGACTTATTATATTATAATTAGGCCTAAATGTCTATCTTCAGAAATATTTACAATTTGCTGGCACACAACATCTGTCAACTGAATGAAGCTACAGGTCACAGGATTTCCCATTTTATGTGAAATTTTTGTCAGTTCGTTGCCCATTGATCATGGGAATACATCGGATTCGGTTGGAAAAGTAATGGTGATATCTTAATTACTTCCTTGGAGGCTTGGAGCTTCCAATTTATTTTGGGAAAAAAGATAAGTTACATAACACTAAATGGGCACTGTAAATGGGCACTATTAATCTATTACCACAATAAAGCTAACCTTCCACACTGAAAACCTAAGCTATTTCCTACAAAGCTTGCTGCTGTGTCTAAGATGAATAGAATGTTTATCACAGTTATGCACACACAGTGAAGGGGGTTTGTTCTGAAACTGTAAATAGATGAGTTACCGCTGATTCGATTTGTCTGTGTTTTTATTTGCTGTTTTAATACAGTGTATAAAGGAATACACTTCATTTGGCAACAAGGATGGGACTAAGGCGTTCTTAATTTCTTATCTTGACGGGGAAAGAAACTTGCTGAAAACTGTCACAAATCTACAGTATTTAAATCGGGTGGCAAAGTTTGACTCTCACGGTGATCACTGGGCAAGCATGGAAATGATGACTACATAGTTTCAAACTGTTCGCGGTAGGCAAGAGTGTAGGCTCTGCCGCACAGAAAAGGGCTTTGTTACACTGGGCAGGACTGGAAGTTCAAGCAATTTATTTTTCCTTGAACGAAGCGGTGAAAATGAACAGTGAAAGTGTAAAATAGTCGCCTGATAATGCAGGGCAAGCTAGCCTGGATGAGTATGTGAAAACAGTGAGTATTCTCGATAAGCACTTTGGAGAAAAGGTGAACATACCCCTTGAACGTTATCATTCTAGGAAAATGAAACAGGATGAAAACGAATCAGCTGAACAGTTCATAACAAGGTTAATACATCAAGGAGTATCTTGTTCATTTGATAACACTGAAGAGCAAATTTGTGACCGAGTGATAGAAAAATGTAGGTCACATACGATTCGTACAAATGCTGTTAGGAAAGGGACATGGTCTAACACTTGATCATCTAAAAACAATTGCACAGACAACAGAAATGTCAGAACAGCAGGCTAGACAAAAGGAATGACTTGAGAGTGAGCCAAAGACACAATATATAAACAAAGAAAGTACAGGAGGCTTCCGAAAGAAGGAAAATGGTGCCAACCCAAGACATAATTCTACATCAGCAGGGAAATGTATTCGATGCGGCAACAGTGGTGGTCTTTTATGCGAGGGACAAGAACTGTCCAGCTAGGAATAAGAAATGAACCAAGTGCTGCAAAACTGAAGGAGAATTTAAAGGAGCACATCCGAAATGTTCAGTCTGATTCAGGGGATGAATACGCTTTTAATGTTCACATTATTGGGTGCAGTGTGGAACAAGTGGAGTTATCCCTAGCAGGAAATCCAGTCAACATGATCATCGATAGTGGGGCCACTACTAGCATAAACATCATCGATGAAGCATTGTGGCAACACTTGAAACAAAAGAAAATTAAAAGCACGTCTGAGAAAACATCCAGAGTACTGTAAGCCATATGACTCATCAGAACCATTACCACTACTGGGAAAATTTTAGACAGATGTAACACTGATGGACCATGCAAAAAGACGCTTTCGGCAAAATTCTGTGTACTTGATGGCGAAGGGCAGCACTTCTCGGCAATGCAACTACAAGGAAGTTCAGAGTTCAATCGGTCGGTGTAAACATTGTCAATGTGGACATTTATCAAGAGTACAGTGACTGTTTTCAGTCTGCAAAAATGTTTTTAGACTGACAAACTATCAACTAAAATTGCACTTTGATGAAACTGTACAGAGAGTGGCTCAGCATATGTACAGAATACCATTTACTTTCAGGAAAAGGGTAAGCAACAAGCTAGATGAGCTTCAGTCGCAAGGTAATATTGAAAAGGTAACAACCTATTACATGGGTCAGCCCTATGCTTGCAGTGCCAAACTAAATGGAGATATCAGGTTGTATGTTGACATGCGACGCAGCGACAGGCAAACAAAAGTATTATTAGAGAATGTCACCCAATACCGCACTGTGGATGAAATTTTGTACAATATGAATGGGTGGGTGTGTGAGGTCTTTAGTAACCTAGATCTTAAATATGAGTACCATCTAATTGAGCTTGACGAAACCTCCCAGGGTATTACAACATTTATAACACACTTGGGTATGTACTGGTAAGTATATATATATATTAGATTTATGTTTGGAATTAGTGTAGCTCCTGATAAAGATCAATCTCAGGTCATTTCACAACTCTTGAAAGACTGTGAAATGGTTCATCAAAACATCTCAGATGATATTGTTACATTTGGTAGAAACAAAGACGATCACCCTGGTAGGCTCAGGAAGGTGCTTGAGAAATTGAAAACAAACAATTTAACCTTGAATAAGGAAAAAAAGTGAAGTTTGGAATGGACAAGATCACATTCATCGGTAATGTGTTGTCCAAACAAGGTATTGAGAGCCAACTGAAGCTAGAGTTTAAGGCAATTAGAGATGCCAGGCAGCCAAGCGGTGCTGCAGAGGTAAAAAGCTTCCTTGGCGCCTTTGTTTCCAGCCAGGTTCATACCAAATTAAGCTACTGTGTCAGAGCCTTTTGGAGGGCTGACAAAGAAAAATGAAAAATATGATTGGGGTCCCAACAGCAAGAAACTAAAGCAAATTTGCAAAATTGTCTCACAAATGCACATGCATTGATGCAACAAAAACACAACTGGTGACTGACGCTAGTGACATTGTATTTGGGGGTACCCTAATTCAAGAATATGATGGACAGACTAGTGTCATCAGCTATGCCAGCAGGATGTTGACTGAAGTTGAACGGTTGTTATTCTATGACTGAAAAAGAGGCACTTGCAGTGGTGTGAGCATGTGAACAATTTCAAATGTACTTCGCTAATCACAAGCCACTGGAGATGCTATATAGGCAAGGCCACGCTCAAATGCAGCAAGAATAGAAAAGATGGGAATGAAGGCTCATGCCAGACACTTGAAAGTAAAGTATCTACCAGGGCGGGAAACTATTGTCCATCATGCCGATGTATCATCAAGCAAAGGTGAAATGGTAGGCAAAGGTGAAACCACTTAACTTACAAGTGATTTGTTATTCGATAATGTTAGATTCGAGTATGGTAGATTTGTAGCAAATGAGGCAGTTTCCAGCCAATTAGAGTGTAGGAAGTTGAAGAGGCATTACAAAACTGATGCAGATTTATCTGAATTAAGACAGTTTCTTAAGAATGCATAATGGGACACGTCTTGTGTCAATTATTAACAAATGAGAAATGAAATCAGAGGCATTGGTTACTTCGTTCTGAGGCTTGTCATGGCTTATCATTCCACAGGAACTACGAAACAAGGTTGTTGAACTAGCACACCAGGGACCCTTAGGGGTGGTGGTGGGCACTAAGCAAACTTTGCAAGGCAAAGTATGGTGGCCACATATGGATGAGAATGTAGAGAAGTTTGTTAGACCACGTCATGGGTGTCAAGCTCAATGACCCACCCAGAACCTCTAACATTGACATCCATGCCATCAGGTCCGTGGCAAGATCTTGCCATTGACTTGTTTAGACCACTTCCCTCAGGATATAATGTATTTGTGGTAGTCAATTACTTTAGCGTTATTATGAGATTAACATTACCAGGATATAAGCAGGGAGAAAATCATTGAGGCACTTGAAAACATGTTCTCACTTCATGGGCTCCCAATATCTCTCACATCTAGAATGAACGAAACAGTTTAGACGTTTAGATATAATATCTTCTAATGGTTTAAACGTTGAGTACTGAAATGATCAACACTTGCGATATACTTAAATTGATCAATTACCAACGAGTGAAATCTTAGTTTTACAACCTGAAAGTCACGCCATATACAAACACAAGAAAGCCACATACTTGGTCCCGTTTGGAGGATAACATACGCTCACGATTCTGACATGAAAGTGCTTTACATGGCTAGAGCCTCGTGCAACTTGCTACGTTCCAACACCTTGTCAGCCACTATTGAATTTATTATACCAATAATCACATTGCAAAGCAATGTTTGTAGGATCTCCAATTGGTCATGATCGGGTTTACGCTCGGCCCAAGTCTCCAAGAATCCCAGCCTACTCGTGAAGGGCAGCACCTGAACTCCCTAGCCGAAAAAATAACAATTGGTTGTCTTGCATCCGTTTTCTCACACTGTAATCTTTTTTTCACCCAGCTATACTGTATAGCTACCTCTCTCTGGAATAATAACAATTGGCTTAAAAGCATGAATTGGGGTAGAGCAATTCATCATATTTTCTCCGGAGGGAGTAATACAACAACATCTACAGTACGTCTCAGGAAGGTTCTCCATTGGCGCAAAATGTTTTTGTTAACAAAGGAATGCTTTGCTGGGGGTATGACCATGTATTACGGTGAGAAGTAATTATATAGCTTAAAATGAGGGACAAAATTACCGCATGATATGAAGCAGTGAAAATACTTTTCTTTTGTGCATTTTCTACTACAATCAGGGTAAAATTGGATTGTTGACCCTATTTTTCATGTAGCTTGATTTGTAGGGAAGTTGAGGTCAACGGTCACCTTTAAAACAAAACAAAACTTCGGCCGTTTCAATGTTTAGGATCATTAAACGTAAATGCACAGCCCTACTCACATAAGACAATCGACCTCTTGTTAGATCCTAAATATTTGAGGATTAATTGCAGGCAAATGGGACTGCACATTGGTATGTAACACCTCTGCATCCAGCTGCTAATGGAGAGGTTGAACAACAAAATAGATCATTACATTCAGGAGGAACTGAAAGGAGGAACTGAGAACATATTTGTTTCCTTAAAGGACAACTGCTCATCATAGCACTGTATTAAGTCCAGCAGTGTTAATATTTGGGAGAAAACTAAGAACCAAACTACCAGAGTTTGAAAATTTAGGGGGAACTTCAATTAGATGAGAGTATCAGAGATAGGGATGCTGAAGATCAGTACAAAGACAAGCTGTACATTCATGATAATAGAGGAGCAAAGAAAGAGACTTAAAAGTGGGGGATGCTGTATTAGTCAAACAATCTCAGCAAAACAAATTGAGCACTCCGTTTAATGCAACTCCATATAAACTTGTAGAAAAGAATAAAAATAGTTGCATAGTCGAATCTCAAGCGGGTATAGTATACAAATGAAACAGTGATTTCAATCCTGGAGTGAATGAAATTCCCACTCAGGAGAGTGTGATTGATTGTGATGGGATAGCTAGTGTGTTAAAATGGTTTCTATAGTAAGTGAATAATCCAGTCACAGCTTTTCATTATGTTGTTTTAAAGTTCTGAAGTTTTGCTATCACGGTAACAGCTTTGTACGAGAAACGATCATTTCAGTGACGTCCGAGATCCTGGATCTAACCTAGGCCTAGATGGTATCAAAACATAATCATCACTCACAATTCAAATTAAAATACTTTGAATTGTGGCCTGCTGGAACAATTATAACTTTAGGTGTTTCAAAATACAATGCTAGTCCAGAAATTAACATAAGGCCTAATCTTAATGTTATTGTTAGAACTTGAATTCCTACCATACAATACTCATTACTGATACTAGTAATATTTAAGCTTGTTAGACATACTGTAGGCTAGTAAGTAGTCGTAGTAATGAGGAGTAGGGCCTATCGAGTCATGTGAGGCCATAGGCCTATATGTTATTGTCAACCGCGACCACTATTCTAAGATATCCATATCTACATCCAAATAATATTAGACCTAGCTTTACAAGTTTAACTAAGCTGCCTCATGACATGAGGCTTGTCTAGGTCTACTCTAACAGTAACACAAACAAAATGTAGGCCTAAGTCTAGCCTTCACAGGTTTAGGCCAGGTCAGACCAAGTCTGAGAATGACTCTGATCTTCATGTTTCCACACTAGACGTAAGAATACCTTATTGATCTATGGATACAGCACGTAAATTCAGATTGATATGATAATATTTTTAAAAAAAACCTATTTCACTATCAAAATCCAATGCAAACTTTGATAGTGTGAGTAACAACACGTATGGCATTTTCCAGCGCCCAACCTAATGTTACATCCTATCACTGTTTGTATATATACTTACTTCACCATTTTGTGTATTTATTCCAAGGTATATATCTCCAAAACTTCCGCTACCAATTTTCCTTACGAGTCGGTACTTTCCTCCGACAATGAATTCACTTTTTCCAGATGCTGATCCAGACATTGTTCAAATGAATTAAATTCCCTTACTTAGTCGTTCCAATCAAGTTCTGTACAAAGAAAATACTTTAGTAGTTCGCATTGCTGGCCCTGTTTGGAATGTTGTATTGCGCCATTACTCTCTGTATATGTAGTAACTATACTGTATACACGTCAACTTGATCGCAATTCCAACTTTGCATGCATGGAAATGTACACTGACTGCTAGATCATAGTACGTAGTATGTGTATAAGTACGTATGTGTTGGTCGTTCTTTTCTGAATGCCACTCGTTGCGTTTGCACCGCAGTGAGTTCGTTCTGGATGAAGCAGAACTGTGGTGGGATAACAAAGGGCAGACAACACTGGTGCAACATGGGAATGACCTTTTTGTTGCTAGGGCGACTTTTTATTTATGGAGATGTAGTAACGCCTCTTAGAACCCATCATTCACCCATCTTCCAAGTCAAACGTTTCTTTCTTTTGAAGATGGTCAGACATATCGATTGTCCAAACGGAAATTGATATTCAGAAGTGCTTTACATCAACACCAACTGTGAGAAACAGTTTGATGGAGTCCAAGGTAAAGTAAAGTATGGTAATTTGATGTCAGTCAATTACACCCCCAAAGAAGGATACTCGGTCACAAAAAAATGTATGTGGCCCATATCGGTCCCGCCCTAATAAGTTTGTAGATTCAGTGGCAGTACAATCGATTGACAATAACTGTGCGAGGAAGAAAAGGTGCCATTGGGATATAGTGGGTTAGGGGGTGAAGGGGTGGGGGGGGGGGTTGGAGTGGAGTGGAACCAGCTTGAAAGTTCTTGGATAAATCAGCGAATTTTCAGACGTCTTGCATTTTGCAGTACGATCAAAGATATTATATTCCGTGGTGTGCACAGGATATTGGGGGGGGGGGGAGGGGGAGAAATTTTCTAAATTTTATAATTTCTCCCAACTGATTTATGAGCTGAACCATTATGAATTGGCCAAAGGCGAATCAAGGATTTTATAAAAGAGGGGTGTGGCCCTGGGGTCCCTTCTGGAAATCGTCCCCCAGAAAAAATAAAAGTTTAGACGTCAAAGGTGGTGCATTCCGAGGCATATTGAGACTATACCGAAGGTCTATATATACTAGCTCTAAACGTAATAGAGTTTGTGCTAATACGGCTCATGGGGTTTTGCGTGAGGTTGAATGAGGGTGTACATCTGGCGTACGTAGCAATGGTCTACTAATTCTTCCCATGCTGAATTTAAACTTCCCTCGAATGAATCATTAATCATGAGTAACGTAGGGCGAGCCCCACCCAATGTCCTCGTGCCCCTATCCCTTACGCACATCATTGATTGTAGGAGCCTATATGAGTACGTCCATTTTCAAGCCTGATTGGCAGCCTCTAGTAGTATAGAGTTGGTTTGTGTAGATGGGCTGGGGGTGGGGAGTTTGGGGCTTTTCAATTCTGAAATACTACTTATACACAGTGAAGTTTCAGTATACCACCTGCAAGGCTGGAGACTGACAAAGGTATCCGGCAGCTTAATTTCAGCCCAAAAGGTGATGAGTATAGGCTAGGCCGGTTAAGTTTGTCGAACATGAAAGCCACACGTATATTGCGGTTTTACTGCCAACAAAGTTTACCCACTGCAAGCTTTGAATTCAATATTCCTATTTTTACACAAAGGGTTCCCCATGCCACATACTTCAACCTTTTCATTTTTGTAGGTCTTCCTGTTCAGGTTTTTGACAATATTGAAACACCCTCCCGAAATCAAGTCACTATAATAAGAACTCTCCGTCCATTAGGAGGAATTAGATGAATTGACATGTAGTCATGTACCCCAGAGCAATTTGTTGTACAGCATGCATGTGCTTTTAAATTTGAGTTTGATACGTTCGTGTCACTACAGAAAGATGCTTCGTTCCTGTATTTACATCAGGTACCCGTTGGCCCGAAATTAATGTTATGGGCCACATGTGTGTTTCGGGCCTGCCGCATCACTTAGGGATCTTCTCCTTCCCCGGCGTGATAAATGCAAATATTACACTATATTGGCAACAGAAAGTTTGCGCATTGACATCTGCTCATTGTTTTTGGCACCCTTACGCGGCCAGCGAGCCGGACTTTGTATTCACATCTGTGATTTAAGCTGATCAGCTGATCATAGGGCTAACATACCCTTTCATAACAGGTTCATTTGTATCTCATGTCTGTTATACGGAACGTGTTACAATTTGATAGCAAGTTTCAAGGTGAATTTTGTCCCACCCCCCCCCCCCCTCCGCCCTCCACAGACAACGCATAGCACTAATTTCATGCTCAGCAGGAAATGTATACTATGGATAAGGAAACAGTTTGCATTCACCAGATCATCATTTTACATCCTTCATCATCCCAACCTCCCTCTATAACCATTTAAACATACAGGTTCACAGTTTATATACAGACAAAACGTCGATCATGCTTACAGATCGTTCCATCTTCAAGACAAGAGCAGCTCGCTTCTATGTATATACCACAACAAAAATCTACTTGCAAGATCTATTGCAAAGTTTTAATTCAGTACCTTTCCGTTTCCCGCCCTCCACTTCTGAATACTATCATTTTGACTAACGTTCGTGTCGCAGTAGATGCTTCGTTCCTGTATCTACATCAGGTACCCGTTGGCCCGATATTAATGTTATGGAAGTCATAAAAATACAATATTATGATTTGTATTACCTCGTCAAATGAAACATCAAGTCGTGTTGGTCAACTTTATAACGTTTTGTACTCGAAACACGTTTTAATTCATTTTATTTTTACAATAATGGCGACCCAAGGAAAATAGAGGACGCTATGCAAAATTGTATTGTTAGAATTGCCTGTGTATATATGATATCGTGTCGTTGGCCTGTCAAATTGATTAATTATTGATTGCTTCTAATCGCTATATTACGTTTGGCTTTCAAAAGTGCACGAGTTCTCTGTATTTCCTCAAATAATACTCGAACAATAATTCCTAAATATTCTCCACAGAATGATTTTAGGCAGAAGTTTTAGCCTTCATATAAATCAGAGGCTATACGTTACTCCAAGAAAAAGAAGTTATCTGATTTCTAATAATGTTTCTACAGCTATCCCGGATTTACCTAATAATAGTCAATCGGTGTATTAAATTAAGTAGTCCAGCTTGTTCAGTTGATCAGTTTTAAGTGTCACTTTAATTGATGAGCCTTAGATGTTTAAAAGGTCATTTCTCAAACATTAATGATGTGGTATAGAATTGCAACCTGAACCGATAGCATTACCGTTTGAATGTTGCATAGTGCCTTACATCACGCATTAAATGGATATTCTGTGTCAGAAAGTGTGAAATCTATTTTATGCAGAACACAAATATTCAACCCATGTCTGTTGAAACGCAAATCCTACCACGATATTAGATTAATTAAGATACTTACTCATAAGCCCAGACGTCATCATGATCCTACTTGTCGCCTGTACAATTTGCTCATGATCAGAGAGATTCATTCTTACTGCATGTAGACTGCTTTTTTTTTATAACTATTGTAGCAGTAAGTGTTCCAGTGTTTTCATTTATTCTACCACTACTGATAATAAAAATGCTCCTTTACAGTGACCCATCACAATATCCTCAGTCTTGGTAAATTACTCCTCAACAACTACTGATTCACCTTGTGTCAGTCTCTTTCTTCTTCTGTAAAAGCTAGGAAGTCATTTAAATTCTTTTAAAAGGAGACTGAAGGCAGAACTTGTAAGAATGTATAGTTATTTGTAAGGTACTCCACCTTCCTACCGGCTTTCTCACCTTAATCTGTTCTTTCTCATGTTAATCTGTTCTTTCTCATGTTAATCTGTTCTTTCTAATGTTTATCTGTTCTTTCTTTCTCTTTTCAGTAATGCGTTCTTCCCTCCTTTGTCCCTTTGATCGTTTATTGGTGTAAGCATATGATATGAAGATGAGAATATGGTATCCGTTATAATTTTACCCTGGGTCCCTCAGTATTTTATCGGGCCTCTGATTGATCCTGGGTTAGTATCGGGCCCTCTGACCTTACATTCAGTAAGGCCTGTAATATTATACAAATAATGAATGGTTATGAGTGCAATAGTGCAAATATTTCATGAGTTGAAAGATGTAATTTGTTCCATTCAACTCGGCTGCGCCTCGTTGAATGGAAATATTTGCACTATTGCACGAATGGAAACCATTCATTATTTGTTTTATACAACATATTATATTAAGATGGGTAAAATGCACTCATGCAACAGATTGTTTTGAACAGACAGGTTTCTCTGCTCTCTTACCATTGAAAACAGTGCTACCAAAAAAAGTATAACCCATGATTCTATTTCATAGAGTGGAAAAGAGTGGATTTTGCATGCAATCAACGAGCAATTGACCAATCAAATGACCAGAATACAATTAGGTGTTGTATAAACATAACTATTACAGAATACAAAGCCTTTTCCCGCAATCCATCCTTGGCCGGTGATTCACGTATTTTCCTTTTCTAGTGGTGATGTACTGTAGAAGATTAACACAAGTAACCACTAATAACGAACTTTGCGGGTAGTATGCTATATATTCTGAGCAAACAATTACTCTTATTTGATGTCGTCACTGAGAAAGGATCAGAAAACAAGACAAAAGAAATGAGAACAATGAAATATCCATATTTGAAACATGTATTTTTAAGAAAAAGAAATATTGCAGAGTGGATAATTCACACACGGAGACTTCATTTATTTTATTGATACTAATCTAACTCTCTCTCTCTATCTCAAATAATGTGGTGGAATTAAGTACAAATTGTATTATAATACAGTCGTGACAACGAACCAAAATAACGATATAATATAAATAAATGCTGTGAATTAGTTTCTTTCATCTGAAGCTGACGATAAAATAATAATTTAAGATAGAAAGAAGCTAAATAACACCAACTTTACCATACAGCAACGTACGTAATGTATAGTTCATTTCATTATTTGCCTTTTTTATTCAAATTTGAACTAGATACGCCCGATATCATGAGCTCGCCTCATGCCTTGCTAAATATATCTGTGTATTGGGTTATCTTAATACAAGCTTGGGTTGATCCCAACTCCTCTCCCCCCCCCCCCCC